>MU836400.1:0-29526 GCA_029204225.1 Diphasiastrum complanatum | reverse complement strand
TTTGTAGAAAGTGAAATAGGAATTGTGCCAATCCCCTTGATTGCACACTCACCATCATTTGCGGTATAGATTACCTTCCTATCACCATCAAATGCCATTAAAGATGAAAAATACTCTTTATGATATGTCATATGAGAAGTGGCTCCACTATCAATCCACCAAGGATCAATGTCTCCATGATTAGCCAACAAGCAAGATGACATAACAAAAGCATCATTTGAAAGAAGCTCATCCCCACCCTCATCAATAGTTAGATTGGTTTGCTTTTCCCCTTGATCCCTCTTTTTCTTAAAACAATCACTAGCAAAATGCCTTTGACTCCACAATAGAAACATTTTAGCTTAGATCTATCCTTCTTTTTGCCAAAAGTAGAGTGCTCACCTTGGTCTTGCCCTTTAGACCAATTGCTTTTACCTTTGCCCTTGAACTTGCCTTTAGAGAACATTGCCTCCTCTTCTCCTCCTTGAGATGTAGAAGATGCTCCCACTCTTGCTTGCAACCTGAATTCTTCAGCCAACAAGACCTCTTGCAAGTCTCCAACACTTGGTAAACATTTTTGGATAGCATAACTTTGAACAAGATTAGCATGATCATCCAACAAGCCATTGAGAATCACTTGAACAAGCTCCTCATTATTTATGCCATCATTAATGCATGCTAACTCATCATTCAATGCTTTAACTCTCAAAACAAAAGCATGTCCATTCTCACTCTTCTTTTGCATACAAGAAAAGATTTGCCTTCTTAAAGTCAACACTCTAGAAGTAGACTTGGATTCATAAACCTTCTTCAAGGCTTCCCAAGCTTCACTAGATGATGTGCACTTACCAACCTCTTTGATAAGCTCATTTGTCACATTCATCTTGATCATGTGAAGGGCTTTCTTTGCCCTCTTGTCATACCTCAATTGTTCTTGAGGTGCCAAAGGTCTCTCCTCCACACCTACAACAATATCCATCAACTCATTCATCTCAAGCAAAGACTCCATCCTTACTTTCCAAGTAGAATAGTTGAGGGAGGTAAGCCTATCATTGCTTTCCAACATGTAGCCTCCATTTGTAGCCATGTTGCAATGATTGATCTCTGATCTTTGACCTGTTCCAATGCACTAAGCACTCTCTTGAATCAACAAATGAAACACAAGAAGAAATCACAAAGATTTGGAACCTAAAACCTTACTTTTTCTCTCTTTTCCTCACTTTTTCCTTAATTTTAGCCACTAGTTTTATGATTTCTTGATCAAACCAAGACCAAACCTCAATATACTTGCTTTTCCCTCACTCCTAAGATTGAAATACACTCTTGAATCATTCAGCAAACTGAAAATCAGAGGGTTACATCAATTTTGAAGTTTTTGACATGAAGAAGCAAGAAATTGAATCAAAAAACTATATGCTAGAATGGAAAACTAATAGGATCTTGTTGGATCTTGCATCTCCCTCTTTCCAAAACAATTTTTGTCTCCTTATTCTGATAAGTACAGAGGGAATTCGCCCTACTTCAATTGAAATGCATACAAATGATGTTTTGATCACAAGATCCAATTTCTACACATAAATCAACAAGATTTTTAGCTAGAAACTTGATTGGAATGCTACAAAAGCAAACTCGCCCACAAATCTCTTCTAAATCTGGCAAAACCTGCACATTTGGCCGCCTAATGCTCTGATACCATGTGAAAAACTCAGATCCAAAAGATGCTAAAGTTTCATAAAGATCTTGGCCATGGAAGTTATGCACATCTAGATTGAAAAAATGATAGAAATTGTGATGTTAAGCATACTAAACATCAACTAAACATCAAAATCTGATCATAAGCTTCAAACAGAAACTTGCTCCCTGTCCGTACTTCAGAGCCTACAACCTGCATTTCACACGTGTGAAGCCATAGCAACAAAGAAATCACAATTCTAGTGGCTAGAATGCAAGATATGAACAAAAAAGTGAGAGAGAAGAAGATGGACCTTCAAAGAGCATAACATTCATTCAATAGAATGAAAATGAGATGTGTACATACTCGTGGAGATGGCTATTTATAGCAGCCATAGTGCCTCTTGGCCACTTGTCTTATGATAGGCTAAAATTGGGGTCCAATAGGATTCACCCATATACCTAGAAATTTGGTCAAATAGGAATGCACCAAATTATGAGCCAATAGAAGAGCTCCACACTCGACCTCCTCTAATTAATGTGACCTCAAAAGTAGTGTACACATACTTTGGGCCTCTACATACATGTATGAACCTATCTCTAACTTTTATTTGGCCATAGGCCTACAAAATCTCAAGTTAGGAAAATACTACTAGTTGACAATTTTTCACATATGGCCTATTTATAGAGAGTAAAGTACTCAAGCTTAGAAATGCATTTCAATCACAAAAACACAAGAAAAAATTTATTGGTATCCATTTTGAACAACGTATAGCCCTTGCTTTCGCTACTATAGCCAACAAATATGCATTTAACTCCTTTATCATCAAGCTTGGTCCTTAGCTTATCGGGAATGAAAGCATAAGCCATGCAACCAAAGATGCGTAAGTGAGAAACAGTAGGCTTCTTACAATACCAAACTTCATAAGGAGTTAATACTTTCAAGGCTTTAGTAGAATGCCGATTACTAATGTAAGCCGTCGTTATAGCCGCTTCAACCCAAAACTTGTGAGGTAGGCCCTTTGCCTTGAGCATGCATCGAGACCATCTCCATGATAGTGCGATTTTTTCTTTCGGCAACACCATTTTGTTGAGGTGTGTAAGGGGTTGTCATTTGATGATGGATACCTTTTCTTTGAAGATAAGTACCGAACGTATTCTTTATATATTCTCCTCCTCGATCGGTACATAACATTTTCAAAGAGTGCCCAAACTGATTTTCTATCATTGCTAGAAAATCCTTAAAGCGTTGAAAAACTTCAGATTTTGCCTTTATAGGATAAATCCATGTAAATTTGAAAGTTCATCAATAAAAGTAACAAAGTATTTACACCTTCCAATGGATTCGATCCTCATTGGACCACATACATCACTATGAACCAAATCAAATTTGCCATCAACTCGAATAGTTCCATCAATTGGAAAAGTTTGCCTTTGAAATTTTCCAAGTATGCATCCTTCGCATACATGTTCTTTGGGATGCTCAATATTAGGAATGTCTTCAACCATATTGAATCTCTTCAACATCTTCAAGCTAGCAAAGTTGAGATGTCCAAACCTAGCATGCCATAATTCAGTCAACTCCAAAGAATGTGAACTTGATGCAACAAGATAAAAAAATGATAAAGCTCTTCGCTCATAGGTATCCATATGGAACAATCCACCACGTAATGTTCCCGAAGCAATGATCATAAGAGATCTCTTTGGGTCTTTGATAAGACATTTGTCTTCTTTGAATTCCACAACCAATCCTTGGTTCATAATTGTAGAGACCGAAATGAGATTCTTTTTTATTTTTGAAACATAAAATACATTACAAATGTACTTCTCCTCACCATTGGGTAAGATAATGGGGATCACTCCAATACCTTTGATAGGATAAGAGGTGTTATCAACTCCTTGAACTTTGCTTCCATCATGCACTTTCACAAGCTTTGTGACTTTGTGAGAAGTCATATGGCGTGTGGCGCCGCTATCAATCACCCAATCAATAGATGAAAAAATAGCAACTTGTAAAGCTGAAGATGAGTTGTTTTCTACTGAAAAACTAGCAAGATTTAAAGTGGCAGAAATCTTGTCTTTAGGAGAGATGAGATTATTAGTGACAAAAGCATAATCATTATTGAAAAGATTATCCTCCTTTTCAAATTGTTGTTCCAAAGTAATGATTGTGATACTTGTATCGTTACCTTTCTCTTTTTTCTTTGCAAGCCTCTTCCTACATTCTTTGATGTGATGCCCAAACTTCTTGCAATAGTGGCACTTACCCTTCTTGGAGCCTTGATCTTGAGCTTCCTTAGATTTTTGATCATCTTTGGAAGTGTTGACAGAAGGCTTCCCTTTCCACTTGCCTTTGCCTTTGCCTTTTGTAAAGAAAGCTTGATCTTCTTATTCATCAAAGTTGATCCTTGTTTGCTCTTCTTGAAGAAGTAAGCCAACAAGTTCGTCAAATGAGATTTGATGTCCCCTAAGAGAAATGCTCAATGATGACATGACACAAATGGAAGGTAAGAATTAGGAAGTGAGTTGAGAGTAACAGATACAAATTGTGAGTTCTCAATCACCTCATCAATACTAAGAAGCTCCTCTCGAAGATCCTTGATCTTCATCAAGTGGTTTGAAAGCAAATCACCTTCTTGCATCTTCAAGCTAGAAAGTTGATTTCCAAGATATACCACTTTTGCCACATTCTTTACTTGAAACATCTTGGCAAGAGTCTCCCAAGCACTTTTGGAAGTCTTTCATGATCTAATATGAGGAAGGATAGATCTCTTCACTAATAATGCTATGATGGAATGGCTTGTGCATCTCGTCGATCCCACTTCTTGTGCTCATCGGAAGACACCTCCGTAGATGATGAAGTAGTTGTTCTAGATGGTGTAATAGGTGCCAAGGCAGGTGGCCTCTCTTCATCACCATTAACTACTTCCCACAAACGTTTACCAATTAGAAGGTTGTTTATCATGTAGCACCACAAGGAATAGTTTTTGCCATCCAGCCTATCTTCATTAAATAAAGAACCAATAGACTCCGATTCTTTAGCCATAACAGAAAAATTGTAGTAGATAGGAAATAGACTTTCCAAGACAAAATCTACTCAAATGGCAGCAACCTCAAAGCTAAAATTATGAGCACAATAGATTGCAATACTCCACATGCAATTTGCTCAACAAGTAATTAAATAGGTGGCTGATTTTTGCACAAAAAAAACAGAATGCTCACAAATAGGTAGACTTTGAATGAAGCCAAAACCAAAACTAGAAATTTGTGGCTAAAAACATGTATCTTCATTTAAGAAGTAAATCTGAAATTTTCAGCATGTAATTGAGTCAAAATCACATGCAATTGGTTTGACCATGGGCGCCCTACTTCTAGCTCTCAAATAGGTGAAGGTGCCCTGCAATTTCCTGTAAAAAAGCTATAAGAAGATGAACAGATTCTTCTCCTGCAAAAATCAACAGCTTGATAGTTTTCTGCTACCAAAGGGGGAAGAAGATAGCTTCCTGTTGGGCACCCTCCTGCAAGCAATATGGTCACCTAAAGGCTCTGATACCATGTAGGAAATAGAAGCCTAAGGATCCAGAATCTTAACTATTCAATCACACAAAGCATTCTCAAAAGAAAGAAAGAGATGGCTAGAAACCCTCTTGTAGAAACTCGTGGACAGCCAAGGAGAATAGTCAGTATTGCTTACAAAAGTATCTCATACAAATGGGATGCACATATATATATAGTCCAAGATGACTATCTAACTTCATGACTATTGGCTATCCAACTACTTGACTATTGACTATCCAACTTTCTATAAGTTACATAGAAAGAATAAGGTACCTCCAATATGTCAAGTTGGGGTACTTAATAATTAGGCCTAGTGGACCCATGAGTCCCTACCAAGTTAATTTCATACTAACTTAGCTAACTCTAAGTTTAGTAGGCCTAATATAATAAATGACCATGGTACACAACTCTCGACCTTTTGGGTCAAAGTAACCTATGGTAATGTAAGCAATTCCATTTACATTCCAACATCTTCCACCTCAACCGTAGTCAAATATTTTTCATTGTAAATAATGCTTATCTCCATTCAGTTTCAGTGACCATTTTACTCAAAGTCTTGATTCAGTGGTAGCCATGTACCTTCAATTTTCTTGTATCTCTGATAGCTAAATGTGAGACTGAACATTTGCTTTTTGATATGATAACAAAAGATCATTGAAGAACTTTTAATCTTGCATTCTATGTCATTATTTGTTTAGATACTATCCCAGCCTTGATCCATGAGATCTGACAAAGTTTCATCTGATAAATCCTTGCAAACAAATAAAGTTGGTGTCCTACGAACACTAGCACTCGAGGAAAAATCAACAGATATATGTAATGAGATAAACCAACTTAGGTGAACAATTGTCGAGTCTGTGCTTATCTCATAGCATTTCTAATATCAATGAGTAGCTTGCATCTCAAGGATTCAGAAACAATACTGTCACGAGTAGGCCACTCATCACTCTGAGAACTAGGCAATGGAATTGCTTCGAGCTTGCCAAAACCTCCATCCATTGGTGGCGTATATAAAGATTCATAAAAATAGATACCACAATCTGCAAGTTCCTTTGGACTTCTTCCTCTGTATTGCAGCTTTCCAACATCAGAGTGAATCACGTCCAATATTCATGCAAGTGATTGTGATGGCTCTCATTCACTTATGCATGATGGATATAAATCTAAAAAAAAAAAAAATAATGTTGAAGCATTCAAATCATAATCTGAAGAGCATCAATAAAGAAAATCACCTATGATTGTTGTAGAGTGCATATGTTTTGATATACTTACAATTACATTCTCGATGATCATGAGGATTGATATCATGTACTTTGATTTATGAATGCATATATACATGTTGTACTAAAACTTTTGATATCGATTGACCTCCCAGGGTAGTCTTAAACTCTAGAATTTTTGCTTTCCAATAAGATTTGTATGTCATTTTTGCTCATTTCTTTTGTCAAAAATTACCCTTTGATGATGGATGCAGCAACACTCATGAATTCTTCATATATTTTGTTGCCTTCTAGTTGTCAGCTTCATCTTTCTCATTGTAAAGAATCATAGACTCGACTGTAGATTTGGGTCTCCTTGCCATTGCTATTTTCAAAGCTTGGGCGCCAAAAATGTCTCTAATGTGATACTTAATTTCAATTTTTCGTATCACATTTAATCTAATGTGATTGCCACCATAGTCACGATTACTGTGTATACTATATTTCAAGTAACTATACATACTATATTTCTATAACTTTAACTAGTGTGGTTCTCTCTCTCTCTCTCTCTCTCTCTCTCTCTCTCTCTCTCTCTCTCTCTCTCTCTCTCTCTCTCTCTCTCTCTCTCTCTCTCGTCTTGTCTTTGGGCATTGGCGGGATTTGACAGTTGTATTGGCCCTTTTGCTTGTGAGTTATATCAAAGTTTTTTGTCATTAAGTACTTTTTTATTTGTGTACTTGATGAATTAATTGATGTAAATTTGTTTTAATAGGCCAATGAAGACGATCACTACCTAATGTAGAATGGCACATACATGTGAGTAGGCTTTGTAGCAAAATTCATGCATTATCTGTTAGTGGAGCATTTAATGACCTAAACGATATCATTAGTGCAAATTTTGCATTTCCATATCATGCTAGGAGACACCATTATTTACTCGTTTTGTTATTGTATTGATGGTATCTTAACATTATTTGCATTGTAGCAAGTTACTAGCAATATCTAATTCAAGACACTTGTTTTAAAAAAATCTCACACAAGAATCTCAATCTCAATTTAATATTATTGTCGACAGAGTGGGTATTTAGATTCTATCCAAATTATTTAACGATAAGGCATTACATGGGTATTCAGTTGTGGGTATTCAGATTCTATCTCAATACCCAACTGCGCGATTACATAGAACGGATCAAGAGATTATGTGGTGGGTGCAACCCTAATAGTGTCCCAGACCATAGCGTCCTGACATGGTTCGTGGCAAGGCTACCCAAGGGAATCAGACAGCAGATGAAACGAAGAGACAAGTATGTGTCTTTTCAAGCAATTTGCGTCGATGCCATCAAAAGAGTCGACGATAGTGAGAGCACTAGTTCGGACTCTAATAACTCTGACCAAGAGAGAAGACGTCAAAAGGAACGAAGAGCCAAACGTATGGATAAGCTGCATGATGATGCCTCCACGTCTATGACCAATAGCACAGACACTATCATATCTGCCATAGAGAAGTTGCACGTCCAGAGCAATGAGCAATTTAGAAAGCTCACCACTGACCTTATTGCGGCTATAGATCAAAAGTTGAAAGGCTTGCAACCAGGACCTCACTCACGCATATCCAAGGAGAAAGTCCACTTGGTGTTCACCCTACGCAGGCAACCACACAAAAAACGAATGCCCACAGCTACGACAGAGGTTAGAGCGACCCGCGCGATATTGCCATATCTGTGATATGAGCAATCATGACACAACAAACTGTGATATACCTGATTGGATATTAACATTAAGTGCCCACTACATGGGATCGGCCATCGATTGCATAAAATTTATAAAGAATCGGCCAATTAGGACAAGGTCTTGAGTGAGGCTCAAGGCGACAAGACATGGCCCTTACCAAGCATGCCTTTGGGTTGGCTTTCACCACAAGGAACGCCCGCATGGGGTTCAACTAAGTGGACATGCCCCAGGAGGGATTATGCATGTCCCACATATGGAAAGCAACCCTAGGACCCCCCAATCGTGGGGATTTGTTATAAGTATGGCCTCTAAAAGTTATCATCCATCGGTGGAGCCTTCCTTTGTCGTTCCCCATGCCACTAGAGATGAATCGCTGCAAAAGAAAGAGAAAACAAGCACTTTGGAAAATTTCAAGCTTTCTTGGCTAGGGTGGCTGAAATCCAACGATTTGATTCAGCCAAAATCGGAAGAGAATAAGCACCCAAAATGTGGTAGAGATCAAGCGCCTTACCGAGAGGAAGCCGCCACATCGATCGGATCAAAAATCTATGAAGGAATGGTGGAGAACGAATAAGTATCTAGTGTCAACAAAGCAACAGTATATCTGTAGTATGTATGTGGCTTGTTAAAAACATGCGTCTAATAATGGAGTAGAAAACATGCAAATAGTGGAGGCTTACGAGCTCTAATCTCGTGCTAGTAGTTGAGAATATGTCTAATTTTTTTTATTTTGAGATTAGCTACTTTTTCAACTATAAATCACAAGAGAACTAGCATTGGTTTTATCAGAGCTTCTTAAAGATTCCTTCTGCATTAAAGTTGTTAACATCTTCAAAGTGAACTTGAAGAGTATTCTCATTAACAAAGGCCCGTTGCAGGGGAAACCCCGTTGTTCACATAACCCTCGTAAGGCCTTCGATCACCTAGTTTTTCCGAGTCGAAGTCACAAATTTCTATGAAGTTGATGTTTTATACGACTAGTGCAACACTAGATATGCAGATAGAAATCTTTAAGAAGTTCTAATAGAACCATATGATCCATTTATCAGATTCAATACCAAATCTACCAAAATCATCTGTAGATCATACGACAGAGTAGATTGTCCCCATCTGAGATTACCAGTAGGCATAGACGCCCAACTCCTAAAGTATATTGCAAGATTAATACCAGTTTCTAAATCAATATCCATTGAAATCATGCCTCGTCCAACCAACATGACTTCAGTATCAAACACTGATGATAGCATATCATGGCGCATTTCGTGAATCCAAGAAAATTTTATCTTGTAGTACGAATTTTAAGTTGGGGATCTACAACTGTAATAACATTAGATACAATCCTAGGGGGTATCACCACTGACGATCTTGCCTTAGAAGTTAATACTAACAGGTCCTGGATTCAAGCTACCTTATGCCTACGATTGGACAACATTGGCTCCCACTAGCAGTCCATATCATCCGATTGAACGGCATTCTTCGAGCTGCCCTAGGATTCATATGACGAACCTAGGATATCAATTTCTACCTTTCGTTCTGTGATATTAATCTTGCAACATACTTTGGGGCTTGGGCATATATGCCTACCGGTAACCTTAGATAGTTACGATCTATTCCGTCCTTTGACTCTATAGATATTTTTGGTAGATTTCATATTGAGTCCTCGACAATAGTTGGTTGAGTCGACAAGTCGGACTCCCCGATAAGTCAGTCAAGTCGAGATTACCGATAAGTCATCCAACTTCGACAAGTCGGGTAACTTTGATAAGTCGGGTTTGCCATTCTCTCGTCTGTCTTCGAGAATAGAGTATTTTTGCAGACTATGCGACAATGCATATAAAAATGTAGCAATATGAATGGAACTAGATTAATATGGGATTTAGGAGAATAGAGAAATAAATCCATCCCCCCCCCCTGCCCCTCTCTTAATCTGGATCCATGAATGCCTTGATCTTTAGAATAAGCGAAGCACAAAATCTGTTGTGCGCATCAATGCCCAAAGCCTTGATAAACACATCTGCAATCATGTTTTACGTTCGGTAATACATTAAGCTTATCTCTCTGTCGAGAACCTTACTCCTTACTTACTCCTAGAGTGAAATCTAGGATTGGCCGATAAGGCAATGGCACTCTGAATATCACAAAATATAATTGTAAGAGTGCACTGGTATCTGACTGTAAATTTCTCAACCATATTGTTTCCTTAATAGCTTGGGAAGCAGCGATGTATTCTACTTCTGTGGAAGAAAGAGCAAGAGAGGTTTGCTTATGATTTTTCCAGGAAATAGGACTGTCGTTGAAGAAGAATGTAAATCCAGATGTGGATTTATGAGTATCTACATCTCCTCCTCATCTCGCATCTGAATATCCACTTAGTTGATGAAGATTGTCGTTTTCGACTTCTCCATAGCAGATGCACTAGTCCGTTGTTACTTGAATGTATCTCATGACTTTGATAAGAGCCTTCCAATGTATTATGTCAGGATTAGCCATGAATTGGCTTAGTGAGCTAACTCAAAAGCGATGTCAGGTCTTGTACAGACCATTGCATACATGAGAGAGCCAAGTATCGACTGATATGGATACTCTCTCATTTGCTCTTTTTCCTGCTTGGACTGAGGACATTGGTCATTTGAAAGTCGCAGGCCTAGATCCATTGGTGAGTGAGCTTCTTTGCAATTGATCAGATTATATCCGATAAGAGTATTATGAAGATACCTTTGTTGAGTGATGTAAAGCAGTCGTCTCTCTCTGTCTTGGTGGATTTGAATTCCTAGACAGTAATGAGCCTCACCCAGATTGGTCATGTCGAATTCAGAAGACAGCATCTGTTTAGCATCCCTCACTTGATCAGTACTGTTGCTGAAAAGCAACGTATCGTCAACATACAAAGTGATAATGATGAAGGAATGCTACACTGACTTGAAATAGACGTTGGAATCAACAGTGCTTGGTTTGAAACTGTGTTGGATGAAAAATGTGTTGATCCTCTGAAACCAAGCTCTTGCAGATTGTTTCAAGCCGTAAAGTGCTTTGTGGAGTTTACAGACATGATTCTCCTTACCGTCAAGAACGTATCCCTCACGTTGCTTCTATAACTCCATTCAGGTAAGCTGTTTGTACATCGAGTTGATGTACTTCAAGGTCAGCCGTAGCAGCAAAAGATAAGAGGACTTAGATTTGACTACTGGAGTGAAAGTCTCGATGTAGTCAATGTTTGGGATCTGAGAAAATCCTCTAGCTACTAGTTGGGCCTTCCTTCGGTCAATATTCATGTCAGCTTTATACTTGATCTTGAAGACCCATTTGCAATCGATAAGATTGTTGTCGATAGGAGTGTCTTATCGACAGTAGTCGGTTCTTGAATTAAAAGATAGGTAGACTCATCAATATACCTCATAGGTTGTGTGCGCACTCGGCTTGATCTTCTTGGAGGCCGTGTTGATGATCCATTCCTTGGTCGGGTTGTTGCTGAGTAGTAGTGACATCTTCCTCTGATTCGCTATCAAGTAGTTGATGGTCGACTATCGACATGCTTGAGTTAGTGGCTCGAATTGTCGTGTCGGTGGTATGTTGAAGGTTCGCATGGAACTCTACCTTTGCCCTTTAAGTCGATAGATAGTATCCCTGCTGAATAAAATCTGCTGGGTATCGGGGTTGTATAGCTTGTAAGTATTGTTGGAAGAAGTGTAACCGATCAGCATGGTCTTTTGACTTTGGAAGTCAAATTTCTTCCTTGTCTCCTTCGGGGTCTAGGCAATACAACTGAACACTCGTAGGTTCTTCATTGAAAGCTTAGATCATGTCCAAACCTCATGGGGTGTTTTGTTTGAGAGGGCCTTAACTACTATTCAATGTCTTGGATTTGGCAGTACTCTTTGAGTTCAATAGAGTATACTCTCCACCATTGTCGAACCTCAGGGCTTTGATTCTTTTACCAGTTTCTTTCTCTGCACGCTCCTTGAAAATTTTGAAGCAATTGAAGGCTTAAGATTTCTTCTTGATGAAGTACACCATTGTCCTTCTGGAAATTCATCAATAAAAGTAATGAAATACTTTGCATCCTTCAATGAAAGATTTTGCATTGGGCCACAAATATTTGTGGTGTGTTTTGCATACTTTGAAGCATCTGTATGCACATTCCAACTGGGCAGTCGTAAGATTGGCGTTGAGACCAATGCATCTTTAAGCTTTTGGAAAGCCTGTAAGGCTTCCTCCGGCCAGTGAGATTCCGTGGTGAGTTTGCAAATTGGCCTTGCTAACTCCGCAAAATCTAAAATGAAAATCTGATAATAGTTAGCATGACCCATGAAAACACATAAAAGCTCCCAAATATGAGTAGGGCTAGCATGGCACTAGTCCCAAGATATCTAGCACCATACCAATCAGCCATGTGACCCAATATACCTAGTCTTATCCAAATACTCAAAAACAAGGCCCAATAGAGCCAAACTAAATGTATCATTTAAATGAGAAAAACTCCGATTCAATCTCAGCTTGTAACAAATGCTTGCTAGTCTCTTATTCTCGAAATCACTCATCTTTTTTAATGCCATAGGCACATGCTGTAAATCTCTGTTTTCTTGTGATCTGTATAGCAGACCTAATTGACAATGGACAACATGAATTCTGCAAGAACAAAGAAATAAACATTCACTCTACAACTTCTTCATGAAACTAAACTTTGACATTCATCCTTAATCATCCTATGTTCGTCGGCTATTCCTGGATTCTCCTCTGTGACTCACAGCAAGTGCTAGGTTTTATGATTTAGGCTTAAAGTTTCAACCAAGGTATCTATTTTCTTGAAACTGATTATGCAAACTGGAAGGAGCAAATTGTGTGGGCCTACTTATTTTGTAAATTGGTGCGGCCCACAAGAACTAGAGTGACATGAACCTGATGGTTCCAAAAATATGTCAAATAACTCACTTTTCAGCATATAATCCAAGCTCATAAACACAAAAGAACACAAGCTTGTTTTCGCATTGAAAATGATGTGGAAGAATTCATCCACTAAGAACTCTGACAAGCAAACATTGCAACTCAGCAGAGGCAGGAACAAGGAACGTGTTCTTCCTTCAAAAAAACAAAATTTAGACAAATCGTACCACCAAGTTCACTTTGATAACCCTAATGTTACCTAGAGAAATAACGGTAAGAGAACTTTTGTTTGAAAATAAATCCCATCATCCGGATTCTCCATACACCAATTGGCAAAAACAACTGGATTCATTTTGTCCAATAATGAAACTTCTTAGATTGAGCAGTATGTGTCAGATTTTTCAGCTTCCCTCGTCTATTTTTACTTGCAAAAACTTATTCAAAGGCCCATTGATTTTCCCTCCTTACTTCCTCTTCCTCTTCAGGAGTGAAATCATTTTTTATATTAAACGTCTTCCTAATCTCTTCTGGAGTCTTTCCTTTGATCATATCAGCAACTGTTTGGCATGTCAAGTCAAGCAGCTTCTTGATATTCATATAATTTGCCGCCTGTAAAACACAGATTCATATTACTCTTTCAAAGCTCAGAAGATCAAACACTTCATAAATTTGTAATATGCTTGCTAATGTGGCATGTGCTGATATATAATTATACAGTCAATGCAGCAATGAAACTAGAGAGGATAATAGCTCATGAATTATATGCACTCTCCATCTTTTAAAAAAGTTCCTTTAATATCTTCAGAGCAGAATACAGTTTCTTATACTAAATATAACAAAAGCAAAAGATATTCAAGAACTAGAGCTGCAATCTCTCCAGAAAAATTCCTGATTCCTAAATAACATATGGCAACTTCTATAGACCCAATGCACATATGGAAGAACAAAAAAATCAAAGTACTCAACAGAGATATAAAATAGACCTTCAGATAACTTCAACAGGACTGTGGTCTTTGCAGTGTTAGTAGCACTGCCTGGACAGAGGTAGAAAAGTCTTGCCAAACTAGCTGATATGACAACAGAATATTTCCAAACCAGTGGCATCCTTTTATGAGTTACATTGGATGGCAGTTAATTTTGTTAAGTTCCACTGTCTGTGAGAACTGAAAATGTAGGCATATCCATATTTGCAACCGCATGGGCTTGCACAGAGGAGATAGATGCACCATTGGATCATTCTCATGAGGTACATTTATATACAGTCATAACACATACTCCCAGATTAGCTCCAGAGTCAAGTAGTTGGCATTCGACCATTGGGTCATTCAGCTACTTTTGTGTTTCTAATACCATTTGCAAAGGTACTTGTCCCTCCTATTGTTGCCATGGTCATCATGGAGATGCATGTTCCTGTAGTGGTTGGTATGCATTTTCCAGTTCTACAACAACTTCAATACGATAGTTCAAATCATAGTCCACCTCTTTGGCATTATTGAGCCATCAATATAGCTTGACAAAGCTCATGTTACTATTCAACAACGGCAGTTTACGACTTCTTCATGTTGCAACTTTAGTTCAGCTTGGATACTTTTGCATCAGTTCCAAAATTAGCATATGCAATTTCTGGACAATGTTACGACATTGACATCTTGCGACATATGCCTTGCAATCTTATAGTTTGCCATATGGACTTGACAATATCATGTATTAGGTACTCAATAGTAATGGACAGTCCAATAACTCCGGATGGTATTCGCAGGACCAACATCTTGTATGGTGTCTCAAATCTGCTCATAGTGATACAAGAGTCCACATCATGGACGCATATCACATCCTCCTCCTTTAGATGGCGAGATCTGAATCAGACTCTAGCAATCCCGTCGAACACCGAGATCATTGTTTGAGGACTTTACACAAGCCTGTCTCTAGACACAGACACAAGCTCCAAGTCACCCTCAACATTGACAGCTACATGCTTCACGTCACTCCAATCAGCCTCCAGCCTCAGGAGCTCCAACGATCACCAACACATCATACTTTGAAGGTCTGCCTTGATGTACTACGAGTTTCCCTATCAAGATAGTAGTTTTAACATTCTATATGCAACAATGACCTAACGTTTTTCAGTGCATATACCACTTGCTAATATATAGAGAGTTTGTTTACTTAAGTTAGACTTTTACGAACGTCCTTATGCTCCCATAGTTACATACACGCTTGAAACATACTTGTTAGCCTCACGAAACTTTGGGTACCTATTATGTACCATAACGGTACGCCCTTAAGTGACGGCCTCAAGAGGGGTAGGGGCATTATCGACATGTTTGGGTGCCACGCATCACTATCCCAAGTGATCACATGTTGCCGGAGGGACCATGCTTGATGGGACTCCATTGCATCCTGTTGAACACAAGTCTTATGATGCATACATGTAGGAAGGAATACGTGTATACAAGTGCTTCTCCTAATTTTTGTCTTCTTAGATTTTCCAAGTTTTCACTGAAAGGAACCTTGTTTATATTGGGCTTAAAATTCACCTGATTAAGTTATTGCTTGTCCTACCAAGAACGTAAAGGGAGAGCCCAGGGCAATGGCTGGTGGTATGGGACGTCAGTTATCATTGAAGGCTTGACCGGGCATGGTTGTGTTGATAACTCCAGAGCATGGGTAGCTTGGCAGTGACCCTACAGATAGGTGGTTACGGTGCATCGTCACTTGTATGGGGTCTGCGTCAACCTTTAGAGCTATCAGAGATCTATGGGAGTTGTAACAATTGGTATCAAAGCAGCCAATTCCTTTGAATAGATACCACGTTCCCATTGTATGCTTTTACGGTTTTTTGATTCCTCCAAAGAACATGGTTGTTTTTGGCTTACCTTAAGCTTGGATTTCACAAATTAGTTTTTGAAAAAGTGGTGTAAGTCTATGTTGGTAGAGCTTTTTTTTTTATTTAAACTTTTACCTTACAAAGTTTAAGGTTCTCTAAGTTTGTTGGAAAGAAAGGTGGTTTCCAAGAAGTTAAGCTTTGTTTATATAAAAAGGTTTTGTGATATGGGATTTCTTTGGAAGAGAAACTTCAAATTTAACCTTTTTGGAATTATTGAAAAAAAAAAAAAAAAAAAACTGGAGCTCTAGCCCGCGGGACTGTGCAAGCCAGCACAGGTCCGTACTGCGCCCGCACAGCTTCTGCAGCCTGCGCGTTGCCAAGCTGGTGTACCTGTTTTGTTTTTTTTTGGGGGGGGGTTATTTATTTAGACCCCCCGTTGCGTTTGCTAGCCGTGGCCGTTTGCTGCAGCCGCAAACTGTTTCTAAGAGGGGATTAAAAGGGGCGGGGGGAGGGAGGTACTTGTACCTTCCTCCCACAGTGCCCTATTTAACCTCCCACCTTAACTATTGTAAGTGTACCTTTTTGCAATATCATGAGGGAGGGAGTGCGCCTCCCTGGCCCCTTCTCCAAACTTTTAAGCTAAAGTTTTTTGTAAAGCCAAGCTTATTAACTTTCAACAAGGAAGGCTTATGACTGAAAGCCTCAAGTTAAAAGAACTTTTGCTAAATTTCTTGTTTTTCTGGTACTCTATCCTCTTGGCCGTACAGTCTCCCCTCCTTTCTCCTCCCTATGCACCTGTAAGCTCCAAGAGAGAGTGTGAGGAGAGGTACGTAGGTGTGGAGTTGGGGCCTAATATGAATTCAAATAAAGGTTTGGGTTCTATAAGCCAAGTGGCGGCCCCTTGGGCCTCCATCTTGGTCAAAGGGTCCAGAAGGAACATGTGGGCCCACCTATCCCTTTTGCATGGAAAGGGTGTAAGGTGTTTGAAAAGAGAGGCGTAAAGGGACGTACCTTGACATCGCTTCACTCCGAATTTTTAATATTCCCAACTACTTTGAAGTTTGAACTTTGTACTATCATCTATGTAGACATATTACATAATGCCTGACAAGTTTGATGTTAGTAGTTACAACTGTGGCTTTCTGGTTATCACAATGTAGTATGCACTATGTTTAAAGCTATATATGGAATGTTCAATGTTGAATGATGAATCTAACCTAGATTTTTTTGGCTTTAGCCTTTCTCAAACATTGTCATAACCTTCTTGTTTATTCTTTTCTCCAATCTCGACATTGCAAATAAGTTTGAACTTTGAAACAAAATTACAATCTTAAGCAGGCTACAGGCAGCAGTAGGTACTAGGTAATGTGGCAAATCCTAAAGGCATAATGCATTGCTCCAAGTTCCAAGTTCCAAGTTCCGACTGTCAGATGTCTGACGAATCATGATTCATGCCAGAACGGTGAACCTACGGTCTACCGAGCTACCATATCAGACTATTATCACCTCAAATTTCAGTTATACTCGTAAACCCTCCTTAGCAAGCAAATCCTTGTACCCAAGATATGGTTACTGTAGTTCTCTTAAACTTGGGTCATTATGTTTTGATACGACAAGATATCTGATTATGCTTATCCTGATATCTGTAGATTTAGACCAAATTGTTTAGCTATTAAGTATTTGTACAATGAATATATGACATGTACATCTAAGAAAATTATTATTATTTTCTAAATGCACACATTGAGGCAGACCAATAAATGCACGAGTCCTTTTTATAGGAACTACACAACTATGCAACGAAGGGCACTTACCTCTTCAAGCATCTTCATAGCCAAGGTTATCAGCTATCATGGTACTCATAGGCCACCCACCTATTGGACACCCTCGACATTTCTATTTCACAACTTCCCACTAGTACATTCGACGATCCATTTATAGGACCCATATTTAGCGTACATGGCAGAACCAATTGGGGGTCAAACTCGGGACTCACTTTTTTTTCTGGAGTTGGATATAGCTAGATTCTCAATCTTGCCACATCATCTAGATTATGGACTCTCTCATGGTCTTAGATTCATTTTGGGACAACTCCAAGTTTCATCACATCAACTTGAGGTGAGGACAGCCGCTTCCAACATATCCCATGGGAAGACAAATTATGCCAATTGTTTACCCTTGGCAAGGTCACTGAGGAGCATTTCATCTTCATATGCCCTATATAGTATGAAATTAGAGAGAGATGTCAACGTGCACCTAATTGCATATGAGGTTCCTCGTTGTCTTGCCCTTGTGGTACAGGACATGCTTCTACTACGAAGATATTGTGAGATAAGTAACCCGGTTTCGTGTAATTCCTTGGGAGGTAGTAGTTAGAACCTTGGACAATGTCACATGAAAGACTAACAATATCTATCCAGATTTATAAATTGATTTCTAAGTATGAAATATATCCTTGTGTTAATAGTGTTAACGAAGGGGAACTGAATACAATTATTTAATTTTCCTTCACCCCATATAAAATCCTTTTCTAATCTATCTAGGTAATAAGTTCTATGGCCAGAAAAGATTATCTTTGCAGATGAGTTAGTGTCATGTCCACAAAGCTCTAACCCTAGATTTATGTATCATAAGCTAGTTATGATGAGGGGTTGTTGGTCCATAGTATGGGGGCTAGATCTGATCGATCAGGGTTTAGTTGGATTGGTTGTGTCCACCACCCATTCTCTTGGTTTCTCTCGTATTAACATCCTAGGTCTTGACTCCTATAGGAGGATTTGAGAGTGGTATTAGAACAAAGGCTAGGAGTATTGATGGTTTGAAAGCTCAAAAAAAGTCCAAGAATTGGAGGAGTTTCCAAGTGTTGGGGTCCAATCATTCTTGGGGAAGGTGCAAAAGCTTAAAGCATGGATTCATCTTGATTTTCAAATTTTTCGGTTTTCCAAGGAGGCTTTTGTTGCAACGTAAATGCACTACCCGGAATTGCAACAAGTTGGGAAATGGAATTTTGAGATTGAAAATGAATTTTTTATTTTGCCAACCTCTTTGCAAGAACTTTGGCATGGTTCTATGATAAAATTTGCAAATTTTTTTGCTTGAATGTAAGGCAAACAGTTTGTCAATTAATTGGGGACAGATTGCTAATAATCCTCAGCAAAAACTAGTCCACTGATTGATTGCTATATCTAATTGCTTTTCAAGCTCTTATTTGTGTTTGCTTTCAATTTTTTTCATTACTGCTTTCAAATCTACAAGATGGTTTCTTATTTCGTTTATGGCATGAAATTTCCTGCTTCCACATGTGATTTCATGGAGTTAGATTGCGGTAGTGAAATCTTAGCATGGCTATGTCAGCTATTCTTTATTTCTCAACTGGCTAATTTTTAAAGCCGCGAAACATTTTTATAGGCCAATTCTAAGGCCGCACAATTTACTCTAACCGCATTTAGGGTGGGTCCACCTAATTCTACGTATGGCATGAAATTTCCTGCTTCTTCATGTGATTTCATGGAGTTAGATTGCGGTATCAATGAATCTCTATGAAATTTGCAAAAACCTGAAAGGAGAATAAGATGCTCTCTTTTTCTTAGCATCATGGGAAAAGAGTTTCCTCCCTTTTGTTCTTAGCAGTTAGTGGGATCGCTGCAATACAAAAGTGTCTATTCTGGCTAATCCCTCCTATCTGTCAATCCTTCTCTCATCTTGGTTCCTGCAAAAGCCACGATGAAAGCTTGAAAGAAATTTCAGATTTGTACATCTCTGCAATCTAAATTTTGGCCAAGCTCTGACAGCTAGGCACCTAAGGTCTTCTTCTAGTAAACAAGTTCCTGAAAACCATACAGTACTTAAAATCTCTAAGTGCACTGGCCCAAGCAGAAAACCAGCCACAGAAGTTGCTGGCCCGAGCTCACTGATCCAAGAATTTAGCCAAGAAGATGTTGGCCCAAGCAGGCATGCCTGCCAACTGTCATTATGCACTGGCTCAAGCAAGAATAGATAGTGGTATCTGTAAGTTTGTTGCTGGCCCGAGCAGAACAGGGCTCGCTGATCTACCTCCTTGCTGGGCCGAGCACGCTTTTGCATCAGCAAAGGGGCCTCAGGTGAGAAAGGGTAGTTAAGTTCACTTTTGTGTTATTTCTTTTTTATCCCAAGGCACGAAAACATTAGTTCTTAGAAACAATTTGTTTTAACATGTACAAGTTAACTAAAGTAAACTTGGGATCGCACAAAATGGTCCCGTGACAAGTAACAAACCCGCAGGTATGCTTCAGATCACTTCTGTTGGTAATTGTGTGTGCTCTTGTGATTTTAGCACATTGTCTTTCGGTCCTAATCATATGTTTAGAGTTAGAGGCGAAGTAGTAGGGAAAGACATAAATGTGTCGTTGGATTCTGGTAGCACTCACAATTTTATCAACTCTTGGCTTGTGTAGAAGCCCCCAATCTAGAGTTTTGGATGCAGGACTATGCTGAGCAGATCACCTTCCATGTCATGAATCTTGATCGCACAGATTGGATTCTAGAATATGAATGGTTCTATAGTAGATCTGAAAGTTTAGTTATAGATTTCAGAATCATCCAATGTAATTGAAGATGTAAATGGTAATAATGTCTCTATTTCTGAAAACCATATATTCACGTCACCAATGATTTTATTGGCTAAATAAATCAAAAAATTGAATGATTCCGACTCTGAATTGTTTCATCTTGTTTTAAAGTCTAAATTGCATTGTGATTTTGTAAGTGATTCTAATGTGAATGTGTTTTTCAATTGCGACACCGAAAATTCTCATCAAGAAAAACAAATAGTGCAAAACTTTACCTTGGTCATAAGATCACCGTTGAAGGAATTAAGAGAGGAAAAGGTAAAGACCGTTATTGAATGGCCAATTCCTATAACTATGCGTGAACTCAAATCTTTTTTGGGATTCACAGTTTTGTTCCAAAAATTTGTTGAAGAGTATGTGAAAATAGACACCTTGCTTAAAAATTTGTTAAAAGGGGTTAAGAGCTGGAAAGGTAGGCCAAACCCTCTGTTCAAATGGGATAAGAAATTAGATGAGAGTTTTAGGAAACTCAAAGACTTCTAATTGTCTTGACTCCTCTTTTAAAGATAGCTTATTCAATCTTCTATTGATCGTTAATACAGATGCAAGCCCAATGGGCGGAAGTCTTGTAGGAATTTGACTTTCTGGAAGTGCATTATATGAAGAGTACCACCAATCGGGTGGCAGAAGTGCTTAGATCGATGAAGTGAACAAACTTTCATTCATTGAGATTAACACATACTTTTATCTTTCCTTGAGAAGTTTATGTGAAAAAGACTTGCATTTTGGACCAATTTGGTGGAGAGTGTTGGCAGACTAATCAAGCGAGACTAATTTACAAGGTCATCAGTCCCAGGGAAAAGACAAAATGAGTGTAATGATTTCTCTATCCGTAATGGACTTTGGTCCAAGAAAGGGCAAAAAGGAAATTATCCCAAAAACTCACATGGAATTGGTTTGTTAGACCAAAAGTCAAAGCTTCACGTAATGACGTTCTGGGAAATCTTAAGTTATTCTAGATTGGAACTCAAGAGTGAAGGTGTCTAGACGCATTCTAGACCGAACCTTGAAAGATATTAAAATGACGCTTTGTGCCATGTCTAGAATAAAAAAGGATTGTATATTACATTTTTCGATAGACATCTTAGGGTAGTTGATTCTTAATTTGAAACTTTCCTCATATGTCAAAGAACTTTTAGAGTAACTCATATGTCTTCTAAGAATAGTATTGTTCACATTCTCCTATTGTCAAGTGTGGATTTAAAATCCGATGAATTATGATTGATGGAACAGATGTTATGCACGTATGTCTCTCAACAGCAATCTCATTGCGAGAAGTATCTACCCTTAGTTGAGTTTGCCTTTAATTGTAGTAAGCATTCAGCTACCAGTTACAATCCATTTATGTTTATGTACGAATAGCAATCTAGATTACCTATTTCTGTAAAAACTTCAAAGATCAGGTTTAGAAAGTAGCAAATTTCCAAGTACAAAATGCTACAGATAGCAAGTGACAACGTCCAAAGCGCCCAAGATGGGACAAAGATTATGCTAATCTGAAAAGATCGCCTCGAGATTTTGAAGAAGGGGATTGAGTATGTTTTTATAGTTATTTGGGGGGGGGCTCATTGTATTAAATCATAAATCGTAAATCATAACTAATGGTTGAGGCCTAAAACTCATAGTGGTGGGACTTATTTGGAACTCGTAGTAACTCGTAGGTCAGTGACAGATGTGGCCCAATTAGGTTGTTGATGTGTCCTAGATCACTCCTTAATGAAGTAGAGCCTAGGAGGGCATAAGTATACCAATAGGCCTCTCCGGGAAGAGAGCTTGATATGGGAGTAACAGCTACAGGTTATTGGATAATGAGTTCTTGCTAGTGATTCATAGATTCAAGGCTAGATCTGACCTATCTAGGTTTAATTGGGTTGGTTTGATCCACCATATATTCCCTATGTGGCTTTGAAATCGGCTTCCTAGTTTGTGGTCTTAGTGGTCTTGAAATATGTCGTGGATGATCTTTAAAAAAGAACAATTTGTTGAAATAGGTACAATTTGATGTTTAATTTTTTCAATTATTGGAGTGCTCTTCAGACTTTAACAATATGGTATTCAACTTTCTTACCTAAAGTGCTAGTTTTCAGTCACATGTACTAATTTTGAAACTTCTGTGCACTTACTATGTGATATTTGAAGTTGAAAGTGACCGAAGTATTGCATGTATGAAGTTTCAAAATCGTACAAAAAAACAGCTATGTATTTTTTATTGAACAAGATGTTTTCCAACATGCTAGCACAAAAATCTTGGCATACATCATATGGGACATATGGAAGTATGATAAAAACGTTGTGTTACCAGGTAGTAGCATGGAGAAATTTGCAAGTTTAAGCACCATATATTTTATAGCGAGCTACTCTAAATACAAAATATTGATTATCAAGAAACAAGCACAACAGCCAATAGCTAAATATATCTTCGCAGAACACCTATAGCAGGGCAAAAGTCACCATAAAAGAAGAGAGGTTATTTGCAGAGCAAAAGAGAAGAGTGGCATCTATAACCAATAAGAACCTTTGAAAACGATTTCTAAGTTAACTTCAAGTTAAGGGCTTAATTTTATCACAAACTAAATGGGTGGTGTTAAACAAGTTATATCTGTGTTTCTACGGAGATTTCACTTATTCGATAGAGGCTTAATAAATAACAAACAAGCACGTAATGATGAAGCAGCCGGGTGGTTACGCTTCATGCAAGTACACAATAACACCGAAAGGTATCAACCCGTTAACGGAAACCATTCGTCAAAAATTAACATTATGCATAAGGATCTATCCTTTACCAGAATAAGATCAAAAAGAGTGGACTGGTCAACTTTAACAAAATCGGCATCCCAAGCTTTAATCTCTTCCTCAGGAACAGCCACTTTGTCGACACCGGGTTTGTTCACGTCTACATGATACTTGCAATACTCGATAACCTTGGCAAGGATCTTGCTGGACACGTTGGGCAAAGGAACAGCACTATCGGTGCCGGTATCCTCAATCATATCCTTCACAGTCTGAGATTCAAATGCCACCGCTTCCTCCACTACAAACTCCTCTTCATCTGAGCTCTTTAGGATGACCTTCGACATGATGACTTATAATCGATGAATGATACTTCTTCAAGATGTCTGCCACACTATCTAACTAAGCTGCTACTCCCAGTCTTCCGGTGAGATGAGCCGGGGCAAAGAAAACAACTAGCTAGCGCTCTCTCTCTCTCTCTCTCTCTCTCTCTCTCTCTCGCTCTGGCAAAAGCAAAATGGAGATCCTAATAATCTAGTTGAACAAGATGTCGGTGCCTATTCCTCTTCAACTCCGTACACAAGCAAAAATCAGAAACGCCTACCTACTTCCTTCCGTACGCGAGCGAAGATCAAAAACGGACACCTTTTGATCCAGCGCTAAGGCAAGTCTAGCCGTATCCTACTCTGGACAAGGGAGGTTGCTGGCAGGCTGGCGGGAGTCACGATGACTGCCCAGCTTCCAATCAAAGAAAAAATCCCTGATGCATTTATTCATAGAAATACTTAATAGGTACATCTAAAAAAAAAAAAATGTATATATAAATCTGAAAGGCCAAGTTTAATTAGAAGTAAACTTAAACAAAAGCTAAGCATGCATAAAAGCTAAGGTTAATCTAGATCTTGGCATTGAAAATAAAAGTGCAAAAACTATGATAATGTTAGTGAGAGTCTACCAAATGACTGCAGCAAATCATAAAAGTGAAGAAGTGGTGAGTCGGCTAATGAAAGGAGATGAGATGTAGCAGACCCAACCCGTCGCCCGTTGCAGGATTGATAGGGCCTGAGCACATTGCAAGGCAATGGAAATACGTTGTTTGAAAGAAGCCACGAGAACAGATCCAGGAATACCTTGACGCTCTGCCGCCTGATCAAAACACATACGAAGAAAATCCTCAAAGCGTCGATGCAAGGTGTCATAAGTCTCAATTGCCAGGAGAATGAAAGCATCAGTAGGGTGCTCGTCGAAGTAGTTTTTTTCCTTCTCTTGAGCTGCCAC
Source organism: Diphasiastrum complanatum (assembly GCA_029204225.1). Lineage (NCBI taxonomy): Eukaryota > Viridiplantae > Streptophyta > Lycopodiopsida > Lycopodiales > Lycopodiaceae > Diphasiastrum > Diphasiastrum complanatum. The sequence goes on along the minus strand of MU836400.1, from coordinate 5,065 downwards.
ACCTGCCGCTTCTCCTGGTGTGAAGGCAAAGCGAGGCAGTAGGTCACCACGCGTGGGATCAGCAACAACAACAACATCTGCCAAAGTACGAAGCCCACCGAGAGAGGACAATGTCAATACGCCTCCGGAAAGAGTGGGACGCGATAGAAGGAAGGACATGAGACTGCTCTCTAAAGACATGGAATCTTCGATCTCTAGCTATAGCGGCTGTTGCATCTCTGACAACATCATGCATAGTAGTGCGCTCACTTCCAAAAAGACAGCGGAGGAGGTGGATAGCAAGAGCATCAATAGGGTGACCACAAACACAATTGGAGAGACCCAAGACCGAAGGATGAGGTAGCCCCAAGCTAAGACAAAGAGCAGTGGTGAAGATGGTCGAAGACAATCGAAATGAAGGAATAACAGGTCGAGCTGACAGCTAAGCCCCCGCACCTGGACCCGCACAAGAAAGAAGTCGAGTTCGATGCAACGTCGAATGAGTCTCAGAGAGCATGCTGAAAAGGGTTTGCTTGTGCACGCGCTCCAAGAGGATCTCTTGCAAGTGATCTGAACCGAAAGTGAGGACTTGCTCAAAAGGAGGAAGACAAGCTTGGGCAGAGAGGGGGAGCCAGCTCTCGCGCGGCGATGAGGAGGTGCTGGAACGACAGAGAACTCTCTCTCTCTCTCTCTCTCTCTCTCTCTCTCTCTCTCTCTCTCTCTCTCTCTCTCTCTCTCTCTCTAAAGTCTTCACAACAGGATTCTAGTCTAAGCATACATACAAAGCAACAACACATGGGAACCGGTGGAGGTTAAACCAACCTAACCAAACCTAGATCGTACGGATCTAGCCCCCAAGCTATGGATCAATCAGAGTCATGGAAAGAGGAGTCACACCAGCAGCATGTAGCTACTCATCACAAATCAAGCATACACTAGTGAGAGCCCAACAAGTATACTTATACCCTCCAAGGCCCATGCACCACTAGTAGTGCACTGTGACACCTCATTGGACACCTCTGCAGCCTATCTGGGCCACGTCATCCAGTTCCCTAATGACTCACTGATAGACCCATACCAACTCCACCACCATGTGTTTAGGCCTACAACCATTAATTATGACCATATACACATAAGGGCCCCAACTCCCTTATAGTCACAATTAACTTACGAGTTGTTGGTCTACCAGTCCCTAGCGTGGACACGCTACCCGAGACCAGTCATGGGCATGACATTCTTCCCCCCTTATTCAAGTTCTGTCCTCGGAACTTAAAACTGGAAAAGTTCCTGCTTAAGCTTCCTTCTTGTTCCAAGGAATCGTCATCGTCTGTACATCCCCTCCATCGAACCAGATGCTCGGTAACTATATGATTTCTCAATCGTTCAGTTCTTGTATCCAAGATCTTTTCGGGTTCAAGACGAGATACACCCCATGACTCATCCAACAGGTCTAACTGATCTCCGGATCCAAGATGCTCTCTTTCACCAAGACTCTTTTTGAGATGACTAACGTGAAATACGGGATGCACTTGTGATCCTTCCGGGAGTTCCAATTGGTAAGCTAAGGATCCGATCTTTTTCAAGATCTTAAACGGTCCTCTATATCTAGGGGACAACTTATAATGTCTGTCGGTACACATTACACTTGAATCCTTCAAGATTCTCAAATATACACAATCTCCCACTTGGAAGTCTCTCGATGAACTTTTCATATTTGCATAATGTATGTCCCTATCCTGGGCACTCTGGACATTTTCACGTGCAATCCGTAGCATTTCTTGCATATCGTGTAGGAAATCCGCTACTTTCTGAAACTTGATCGTCCGAGTCTCAACCGCAATGGGTGACCTAGGCTCAAAACCGTACATAAGCATAAACGGGCTATAACTGGTAGCCGAATGCTTACTACTATTATAGGCAAACTCGATCAATGGAAGGTGTAGGGTCGAAGATCTTGCGTAGTATAGCCCTCTCGCCTGTCAACAAGGGTTAGATCATTGGATAGGTACCTAACTATGCATAAATGCTATTTTTAGTTAGTTTCCTACTTTCTCCCTTAACTCTACTCACCACTAACACTACTCTCTCTTAACTCTACTCCTCTACACTAACATTCATCATGATTGTAGGTGAAAAGAAGGAGATGATTAGAAAAGATGGAGGGAAAAAAAGATAGAAGAGAGAGATAGAGGGAGGGTGGAGGTTAGCTCAAATGCACATTGTACTTGCTAAAGGAGAAACATAAACTATTGAAACCAAAAAGCATGAACTTGAAAGCAATAGAAAACAACAAGAGCAATAGCAAGCATTGAATTGCAAATGAGGATGCTTCTCTTCCAAAATTGGTAGAGTTTCCTCCTTCTCATTAAGCATGAAAATAGTGTACAAATGGTGTCTTTCATAAAATGGGAAAGGCCCTTGCCCCTCAATCCTATTGGCTAATATTCACAATGATCCTATCCATTCATCTTGGACCCAACTTAATCCAAGGGTCTACAAAAAGTACATTGGTAATCACAAGATTCATGTGAGTCCCAATTTGGACCCAACTCTAAAAAATAATCTCTAAGTTTAAAAATGACTTTGGGCCTCTAGTTTTATTTTAATTCCAAGGCCCAAGTCAAGTTTATTTTATTTACAACTTTACTTGTGTGCTCATTAGGCCATGGGCTTACGCGCACAAGATGTCATGCCCTCGCAACACATTTTATTGATTGATTTTATTTATTTACACTTTGTTGGGAATACCTCCAACAGAAGGTACTTTTCCCAATCAGATTTCTTACTCTTAAGAAGGACAGGTGCTCACCATGGAGATTTACCAGGTCTTATGTGTCTCATCCTGAGATACTCCTCGATCTGCCTAGCCACTTCCTCCTCTTCTTTCTGACTAAACCGATATGGTTGTCTGAAGATAGGACGACTATCGGGCAAAAGATCTATGTTATGATCTACCGACCGAATGGGTGCTAGTCCATAAGGTAGTTGCTTTGGAAAAACTTCATTAAACTCTTGCTTTAAATCTTGCAAAAGCTGTTGTTCCTTATGTGAATTTTTGGTGTTAAAGCATGAAAACACATTCACATCCCCAACATCACAATGCATTCGAGATTTCAAAAGCAAGTGATAGAGTTCATACTCAGAATCATGAAGTTTCTCGATTGATTCAGCCGAGAAAATCATTGACAATGGAAGTACATCGGTTTCTCCAAAAATAGAGACAATCTGATCAAACTTATCTCTAAATACCATAGAATGATTTTTAAAATATATCTCTAAAGAGTCTGACTTGCCAAAAAACCATTCATAGCCCAAAATCACATCAGTCCGGTCTAGATTCATGACATGGAAATCCAACGGCTCAACATAGTCCTGCATCCGAAGCTCAAAGTTCGAGACTTTGACATCCCAAATCTCAGTGTCTGACCCTGAGGCAAGACGGACCACGTAACGGTGATCACTGGCCATGGTGGGCACTCGAAGCTTCTGCACACATCGAGCATTCAAAAATTGTGAGTACTACCTGAATCAAATAGCACATTCACGTCTTTCCCTAAAATATTGCCTCTCACACGAAACAATTCATTAGGCTTGAAAGAGAGTGCAGTAAAGTTACAAGTACAGTCACAATTATTCAACAAATTGACTCCCAATTTACCTGCCGGTAAATCCACAGTCATGAAACTTGATGACTTTGCTTTCCATTCGGGGCACTGTTTGGCACGGTGCCCGGGTTTATTGCAGAGGAAACACAGATCTGTTTAAGCGCCTCCAACCGTGCTTTGTCTTTCACCACCAGTTTTTTTTTACTCTTCTTTTTCTTTGTCTGTTGGTACGCTTCTGCTTCCAGCTCGTCAAAAAACTGCTTCTTACGCTTGTTAGATTTTTCTTGCTTGGATTTCGGGGCCGTTTGGCCATACACGCTTTTTCGTGATGCAACAACTGTACTATCATAGGCTTTCGCCACACGAATAGCATCCTCTAGTGAGTTGAGGATATTTCGTTTGCATTCATTTTGATAGTCAGCTGGCAATCCGGCAATAAATTGCCACTGTGCTAACTTACGATCAAAAAGCAGCACCTTGGCCAAAGAGTCCAAGAACTCTTGGACATAACCGTCCAGTTCTCGGCTGCCCATTTTGTAGTTGATAAACCGAATATACAGCTCGGAATTGTCTATCGTGAAAAAAACTTTCCGGAATTCCGTCAGGATTCCAGCCCAAGTCACCGATTTCGTGGAAAGTTCCCTCCACCAAGAAGAGGCTTTGCCTTCCAGAAACAATAGAACCAATGATATTCGTTTATCTTCTGGGAAGTTGTGCAAGCTAAAATAGCTTGTCCAACGGTTTATCCAGTCTTCAACAACTTTCGGACATTTAAACTTTTTATCACCGGAAAATATTTTTGGTTGGTAGCCCAAATTGTTACAGTTAATTGCTTGCAGTTGATTAAATAGATTTTGCATTTGTTTATTCCGTTGTTTATTGCTCTGATGAAGTTCTAAAACTGCCTTGCGTAAGGTTTGCAACAATTTTTCTGAGTCTAGGGTGTCATCACTGCCAGGTGAGGCAGGTTGAATCTCCATATTTCCCCTATCACTTCCTGGTGATGTCGGGTGAATCTCGGTAGCACCCCCTTCCAAAATTTCATCAGTATCCATTTGCTTGCCAACTGAAAATAAAATAAAAAAATAATTTCGTTCAGCTAACACATTCATTACGGGTATAATAGTTACTGAACCAAGAAATGTCTAAAAAAAACCAATTTACAGACCATACGTGCTTTTATTTACCAATTATACCAATGAATCGGCAAATGGATCGTTTACGCAATAAAATTGGAATTAACCGTCAATGCAACGTAAATCTGTTATCAACTTGTTAACTCAAATAATTAACTGCAAAAATTAATTATCAGTTTCTTAGCACTGAAAAACCCATTTCAAGCAAGAAATTCACAAGGTTTTAAAAAACTCCAAATGCCAAAAATTGACCTCTCCCAATCCCATCTTACCTACCACTTCAATGCCTAACTCCAAGTTTTAGAAGTAAACTTGAGTTTGGGGGGCCACCAAACCCCCCCCCCC
>MU836399.1:0-29536 GCA_029204225.1 Diphasiastrum complanatum | reverse complement strand
AAAGGAAAGTGGATGACCTGCTCAGAAACGAAGTATTCACAACCGTATACAAACCCTGTGAGAGAGAGAGAATTGTAAATTTTATTGGTCGATGTTGAGACGAAGCGTATCTGACAAACCCAGCTGATCTTAAAACACTAAACAATGAAGTTCTATGCTTGATCTCTTGTTTTGTGAGATACGCAAGCATGTGGCCGGGAATGAGAGCCACAATCTTTCACAGCTCTTCTGTCAAATCAACGGAGGGTCTGAGCGAGATGTGAACATTTCGTAGTACTTCAGTCAAATATATACAGCGGCACCAACTCCAGGGCGCACGCAGCGCTTCATTTGACCCCTAATAAGCTCTTGATTTTCAGCTTTTTCTCTTTTCCCGCTCAATCACTAACTTTCCGTATAAGCCACACTTTACAGCGAAGCTTTTATTTAGCTCTAGATTTTTCCTGAGTTAGAGATAATCGGCGATCGCAAACTTGCATTAGTTTTATCTCCAAAAGCGGTTGAATCGTGAGTAGCAAATCGGACCGAATCCTGATCCTGTGATGATTTGATCTGCGATAATTTATAGTCTATGTATCTAATCTAATAGAGTCTCGATCCCACACTGGCCACGCAATCCGGATTCTACACTGGCCACGCAATCCAGTACTGCTGACGTGCTGATGAGCGCATGAGACGCAAGGTTGAAGCCTGAAGGTATCCGGCACCCACGGTCCACCACAGATAATAGCCAGTGACCTCATGCATGACCATTTGAGAAGCATGAAGACGGTTAGAAATACAGACCTCAGGCGTCTGAGTCACAGGTTTTCCCACCTATGCGAGGCGTATACCATTAATTTGGCAAATATACGCAATCCCGGTTTGGCCTTCTCTGGAGTCTGCACCAAAAAGTAAAGCGAATATTCTGTCACTACCTTATGCAATACCACGTGTAACATGAACTGTACATATTTAGCGGCTAGCCAATGCTTTAAAGTTAACGGATGAGAGCCTTCAAAAGTTAAAATTCAAGAATACGTCTGCGGTCTCGAGTGACGAGTCCGATTCTTGAAGGATCTGATTATTGATTCTTAAAGCGCATGGCTCTGCGCGGCGCGCGCCCTTCTAGTATGTACCCTCAGGCTGCAATTCTCTGTTCTTAGAACTTCTGGCTTAGATTGCATTGGATCACTTCGATCACGTTTGCTGAGTTGTTCAGACTAGTGTGGTCTATAAAAGAGAGTCCAGAATCGAGATGACGAGATTCACCGATTTGTACGGATTAATTTAGCAATTTCATAATTAATGCCTTGTGTAATTGATGCATTCTCTGGACGGCGGGCCGTGCTTATTAAGCAATAGCTCACGATTTATACCAAGGTGTCGATCCGAACGCAACGGTGCAGTTCTCCGCAATGCATGCATGCACTGTCTGTGCAGCATTGAAATCCCTTGAACATTGAGACTGATTGAGTCCAGGAGCAAAACTTTTTGTATAGGGCTAGGTAGCAAACAAATGTCAAACACGCAGATCCTGCTCCCAAACTGTTTAACGCCCGCCCACTAACACTCAGAATGAGCCAGAAGGCCGACAAAGATAAATTAGAATTACAGTTTAAAAAACCGTCAAAATAAGCCAGCTCAACTACAATATGGCAGCCGGCTCGAAGTTTCTGAGAATTAGATGCATAAATGAATCCATCAGAACTTGGATTGCCAGAAAAGTCTACTGACTAACCACATGCAAGTCTATGTAGCATGTCCTCTCGAAAGTGAAAGTTCAAAACAAAATCCTTTCGCACAAATATGAACTTTCGTTTAATTTCTCTCATGTTTACCGTGGGACGTACGGATATTAACATCAATTTTCAAACAATAGCGACGGATTTACTCTCGATCCCAAGAACTAATTCAAAATTATTATCAGCACCTGCATCGTCAATGAATTTGTCAACTTCTTTCCTCCACATTCATCACTCAGTATGTTCCGCTGCAGCATGATGAAAACCTTCTAATTTTCGGAAAAAAAAAAACTTCTCCTAATTCTCATACGGTAGCTCCGTAGCAATGAGTATGTTGCATACGATGAAGATAGCCAGATCACCGGTGCACCTACTGAAGAAGCATCTGTCCAATTTCCCTGCCCTTGTTTGCTGGCCTTCGTCGATGCGGGATCAGTCATCAGTGCGTCCGGACAGAAACAGCAGCGCAGCGGCAGAGAGTATAGACGATCAGCTGATCCCAGTCATTCCTAGTCGTAAAAGCCCTGTGGGGGGGGGGGGGGGGGGGGGGGCGTGGGGGGCGAGGAAAAATGTGTGTCCCGCGCGCGTGGACACCCGGCCTTAACTTGCAGCTGCTTCGAAGTTGGCAGTTGGCACTTGCTAAATGGATATCCTGTATGGCTACATGGCTATTGGCTAGAGCTCGACGGTTTGCCTGCCCTGGGGCCTGCACCGACGAGACCAGCTCATAACTCATAACTCATAACCAAGCAAAAAGGAGGCTGTTGAAGCCCTGTTCAATGTCCATGTTAAAGGCCTAGGCCCTATTGCCCGGGCCCAGGTCCCACCGTCATCATTCCAGGGTTGAAGACCAAGCTTTCAGTAGGCCGGGGGGAGCAGGGGGGGGTCCAGACCCCAGGCTCAAGGCTCATGCGCTTCATGCAGCTTTCTACTGATTATTCAATGCATTGTTTCTTTTGTGAATTCTCTAATAGTCTCCCTCGTGCTCTACGTTGTGACAACCAAGAGTGATTTTCACACTTGTTGAACATTCAAGTCCGTCTCATAAACAATGGTGCCTTGAGTTTGAAGCTACAATGCGTTCATTGATCAAATTTATCAATAACATGGTCAATCCTTGAACTATGTGTGAGCCTTACTTAGGCTAAAAGTCAAGGCCATAGAGTTGTGTAAGATACAAACACTCACCTTCTTGTGTGGGCTTCAATCCTTTTGGTTGTGTCATTCACGTTGTGGTAGCCTTGGCTCTTTCTTAATGCTCATCTTATCACCATATGTATAGTGTATATTTCTATCTACAAATCATAGTATCATTAATTTCACATAAACCCTTATAAAAAAACAATAATCAAACTCTTTACATACTCTAGAAATAACAAAGCATTCTAGCACATACTTCATTAACTTGGTCTAACTAAATATTCACAAGTCATCCCAATCTATTTTGTTTTTGCCACTAGTACAAAAGTACAAAAGGATTGATTTCATGCACAAATAGTACAGAAGTACAAGAGACTAGCCATATCCCCTCATCAATTATGTCCAAGATTTACCATAAAATTTTGATATCACAAGTATGATAAAGAAGGGAAAAAGTGGTTGATGATGGAAGAAAAGGGTGGCTAGACTTGAGATCTTGAGAGATTAGTCCAAATCTTTTTGGCATTTTTGATGTGACATTTTGATTGGTTTTCTTTGCAAGTTTTGTGTTGTTTTTGTAAATTAGATTGTGTTGTGCTTTAATCTACAACATTTACCTAGGAGAAGGTTGGTGACATAGGTTGCTTCAACATTCCAAAAACAATTGACAAGTGAAGAAGACCAAAGTTCTTGATACTTGTAACATTGCAAGTAAGATGATGTCCAAGAGACATGGGTTGGAATGCGTGGACCTAGTTAATCATAGGGAGGTGGAATATGATGAGGAAGAAAAAAATATCTACAATGTTATATGAGGTTATGTATTTCAAAGGAGGGAAGAGAGGAAGATCGACAATGGGAAAAGAGAGAACGACAATATTGGTTATGCAAAGGTCCTTTAGCAACTATACCACCAGTAAGAATAATTCTCTTGTGGATAATGGGAAGAGCCTTGATATGAGAGAATGTTGGTGGTTGGTAACAGAAGCAATCTTACGGAAAATGTTTAGTTTAGTGGGTGCTTAAATGGGAGATCATTTGCAGATGTGGTTAGAAATGGAAGTTAGTATGTGTATTTGGTAGAGGAGGTATTGTTGCTAGAAATACATAAGAATCTACTATTTAAGATAAATGACACAATGGGGACAAGTGAATGTCAAATAGGTGAATTGTTGCATACTTCATGGGGAGGCTTCATGAAGTTCATGCTATTAAGGCTTTTCGCAAAGCACATTGGAACAACTGAATTCAATTCCAATGAAGAACATGGTACTTGGAAAGAATTTCTATATATTTTCATTGATGACAAAGATTAAATGATACAAGTGCTAACTTTTGGTTTGTATTCCATTAGGGGTGAAATTACTTATGTGATACCTTATTTGGAGTAATTTGATTCATATTATGAAATGGTAGAGGTATGATTTTGGGTAGATGTGATGTTTTTCTAGGCCCCAGATTATGTCTTGAACATAATTGTCACGGTGATTGAAGCCATTTTGACAATGACCATAAAAAATATCAATGAAAATATTGAAGATGTGCTTTTGAAAATTGTTTTGTGGGCTTCAGCCTCTTTATATCTTGAAGTTCACTTTTGCATTCTTTGAATGTTAAGAATACAAGACTTATTCCCTTCCTCATTAATAACTTATTGATCCATCTTCTTTATTATCCTAGAGATGAAGAATATTAGAATCCATACAAGCAAGGAAATATCTAATGTATACCATAATTTCTCGCACTATCCACCCCTCTACCATGTCTCTTTGTCTCTTTGTCTTACAAATCCTTCTAATGTTTTTGTTCCAAAAAAAAACACATCCATCTACTATTAACAATACCTACAATGATAATTCCAATCAGATAAAGAAATAATATCAAACTTGAAAATACTAAGGATGAACGAACAATCCAAAATGAATGAGGTACCTGCACATCATCCACCAAATGTACAATGAGGTGCATCTAAATGGTGAGAATTGATGTAGAAAAGTGCTTTTTGATCAAGCACACTACTTTGATTGACTATTGTCTTGCCTTCTTGATGGAGGTTAACGATATTTCTTTGGATGAAATGTACATGTCTAGATATATAGTAAACAAAGACTATTGAATAAGTCATATTTTGAATCGGGTAGTAGTTAAACTAATTAGAAATAATATGAATTACGTTGGTCATATCTCACTAAACCATTGATCTTTTAGATTTTGCTTCTTATGTAAGCCTCTTAACACCAAGGGAGAACACGAACTATGTACATCAAAATGACGTCATGAGAAATTTTCAGGTAGGTGAGGCAATTATAAAACACATGAGGAAAGAGAAAACATACAAACATTTAAAAGCTTGTGTCAATCGCGAGACTTCACTTGTTGTCCCATTGTCAAGGCACCACTTGGGAAATGCATGTGTCTCATAGGAGTGTGAAATGAGACTACCATCTTTTTTACAAATTTCTCCTATCTCATAGAAAAGTTCCATGAAGCCTTTGGGAGGACAACTTCAGCCCAATGGTTTGTGGCTATAAATCCACTATCCTTGCCATTTTTTTAAGGTCCTGACATGTGGCTTTTGTATCATTAGAACCAACTAAGTGCTCCCAAATGGCCCTACATTTTTGAATATGTACATTGGTTCTAAAAGATGGTTTATCATAGTCAATCCTATTAAGAAAGATTGTGAAATATGGACAACCCTTTCATGGTAGCAGGTTTCAAGACCACCACCAAGGATCCAAAGTAGATAACTGATACAAAGAAACCAAGGGAATGGGATGATAGAGAAACCAATTCAACCAACCCTAGATCAAACGGATCTAGCGCTCAAGCTATGGACCACACAAAACTCAATAAGAGAGACCAGTAGCATGTAGCTACAATCACCAAAATTAAGCATGCACTAGTGGGATCCCTATGGGTATATTTATACCTGTTAGAAGATTCTGGTGAAGATTCTTCTAATGGATTCCAGATGCCGAAAGTGCCTACTAACGAATATCAAGTGAAGTAATCGAGCTGCCAAACTACACTATGGAGCGTCGACAATAAACGAAGGAGGAGTTCCAGAATCTAAATTTCCAGGGAACGCCAATATCAGAAGGTTGACAAGTCACGAACGGCCAATGAGTAAAACCAAAGCCCAGTGCCTCCCCAACATGTCTTACGGTGACGAGAATAAAAGCATGGCTGAGTCGGCAAAAAGACTCAGATCTAATTTTAAATATAATGTCAGACACTCTTAGAAGGTGCATTCTACTCGTAAGCCGACGACGTGAGAAATAGAATTAGATCTCAACTCCAATGGGCCAATAATAAGAAAGGACCCAAGTAGTTTAAAATGCATCTTGGCTTTTAACTTTTTAAGATAGTCAAGTTGTTATGGCACATGGTTTTTGGGTGAACCAAAAACCCTAACCCTAGCTTTGTCTATAAGTAGGAATGTGAGACCATTTGTAATCATTTCCATTGTGAAGAATAGAGATTGAGAGAGAGAAGCTAAGACTCCTCCACCTTTTCTTACCCTCCTTTTTTGCACTTGTATGATTGATTGTGGATGTATGAATCCTTGAATGTTATTATCTTATCATGCTATCACATATTGAATGATCATTAGCTCAAGCTTTCATCCTTCTAATCCACAAAATCACACAATAGTAGAATAGGTGTTAGAAACACATTTGGATTGATCAGTAGGATCCATTAGGTAGATTCATTTCCATTGCTCCCCTCCCTTGAGAAGATAAGCCTCAAGAGGAGAAGATCTAGAGCTCACGAAGCATAGATTCACCAAGAAATCCAAGATCCAAGAAGAGGATTTTCACGCACCAAAACCAAAAAAAAGACAAGAAGAATGTCAAGCAATCCACCCCTCATCTAAGCCATTTCATTTTCAGATCCAAAGCCAAGATTGACAACCTTGGTAGGCTTAGATTCCATCTAGATCCGTAGTTTAACCCCCTCCCCATTAGATTGAATCTCGTTACTACATTGATACTCACCCGGTTGGAGATCCAAACCCCATCTTTGCCCTCTTGATCACGACGATTAAGGAGATACGGAAAGGGTCCAACATTTTTTTGGCACTGTTCCTGGGGAGACGATGCTAAGCTACTGATTAGATGGGTTTTAGTTTGCCATTTGCTTGATTTTTCCTTGCATTTTTTACAGGGTTATTACTTGCCCATAGACTTTTTCTTACCTTTTTGTTGCCCTCTTTACTTGCCATTTTTCTAGAGATCTAGGTAGGGTCCATGCTCTGTTCTGTGAGCTCAGCGAGTTATAAGTTATAACCTACAAAAGTAATGACAAACTGCACTCCAACTATTTTGACAGATATATCTTCAACCATTCCTCTAGGACGTACTGTCATTTGATCAGCTAGCTTAATGACAAAAGTGGAAGGCTTCAGCTTGGTAAGTTTGTTGGATTTACTCCTTCTATTTTTAATCTGCCTTCATTCTTGCTGCATATTTACTAACATCGTCACGCAGCCTGCATATTTACACGCAAATTTGCACAGACAAATAAAGGGCTAAAGAATCACAAACACTGTGTTTTTACACAGGTTATGGTGACAGGCAAAACAAGGACCTATCCTACAAAATGTTGAAGGTGTCCTAAAAGCTAAGGCACCCTGTAAATCTTATCTTAAGGACATTATTTGTAAGAGTGACCCACTTTTTGCATCATCACCAACGTTCACTTCAGCACTGGCTGACGTCGCACCCTTTTTACGCTCACTCCATGCAGTTGCGCTAACAGATTGGACAACGATTGCAGCCACTCACGATCTCCTATAGACAACACATTTACTCTATACTTTCACGTCTGCACACCTATAATATTATATATATATACATATTTTGGACACCATTCAGATGATGATGATGATCAGATGATCAAGTGAGTGAAGAAGAGACTAAGAGAAGAGGTTTCATTCCTCATTATAGACAAGATAAGATTTGTAGGGCACGCGGTTTCGTCCGCTATTGTATTGTGCTTTACCGCATTATTAACTTGTATACATGATATACTTAATCTGATACAACTCTTTGTTCTACATTCAGATCTGTGTTAATATTGCTATGCTTGTTCTTCATTTTGTCTGATCTTTCTAGCTGCTCTTTCTGGTAATAGACGATCAACTTTTAGTCTTGTCTTTCGCGAAAAATTCGCGACTAATTATCAGTCGAGCACAGTCTAGCTCTTCGCGAATCATTCGCGACAGATAATTTTCTTGCAATTCGTGATAAATCATTCATCTAGCGCTTCATCCATTAAAATGTTTGGCTACGTAATCTAGAATGACTGTGATTTCTATCACTAAAGTTCTCTTCATTTTGATAGGCGTAGTGATGCTTACGGAGAGAGAGTCAAATAATTCATTCCGCTGCGCACGGACATTTTCTGTTCAAGTTTGCTTCTCATTTGTTTCTTGTTCGAGTTTGTTTCTCGTTCGTGTTCGTTATTTATTCTCCCCTCTCTCCACAACATGGTATCAGAGCTATCTTCGTAGCTTGGTTATCTTCCACAGTACAAGACTCTACTAGCCGATAGAGTAATTGTTTTCTTGTTCTGTAATTATCATATTTCATACTTAAGTCACTGATAGTTTCTCCTATCAAAACAACCACAAAATTCAAGACTGCCGAATACTTCAAATGAAGAACAATAGCAAGGGACAGTCGAATCAAGTGGAAAATATAGCTGCAAAAGCTCCACAACCTATTCAAGAAGCAGATGATGATGCCTTCATGACCAACCATCAAGAAGCATCTGGCGACAGTTCTTGGTTCCTGGATTCCGGAACCACTCAGCACATGACTAGCCTCATTGGCTATTTCGAGTCCTATACACCTTACAGTACTCAAAAATTTGTTCACTTTGGTGACAATAGCACACAAGCTATTAAAGGTGAAGGCACTGTAAGATTATGCTTTGTGAATGACAAGAATCTTTGTCACCTTCACTTGATATTGGACTTGAAGAACAAATCAAAAGAGAATGACCACCACCTAGATCCTCATCATTAGTAGTAGAGTTGATTTGCTTGCTACCTTCATCTCTTTGCTTCTTCAAACATTCATTTGCAAAATGCCCTTTGATTCCACAATAAAAGCATTTCAACTTAGACTTATCTTTATTTTTGCCAAAAGAAGAAGTCTCACCTTGATCTTGCCCTTTAGACCACTTGCCTTTGCCTTTGCCCTTCAACTTGCCTTTGATGAACATAGCCTCCTCTTCATAATGAGATGTCGATGTAGATCCACCTCCTCTTGATTGAAGCCTATACTCCTCATTCACCAAGATCTCTTGAAAATCCACAATGCTTGGCAAATTATGTTGAATAGCAAAACTTTGAACAAGATTAGCATGATCATCCAACAAGCCATTAAGTATAACTTGAACAAGTTCTACCTCCTTAACGCTTTCATCAATACATGCTAACTCATCATTGAATGCTTTATCCCTCAAAACAAAAGCATGAGTACTCTCTTCCTTCTTTTGCAAACTTTGAAGGATTTGCCTCCTAAGAGTAAGCAGTCTTGATATAGACTTGGATTCATAAAGCTTCTTCAAAGCTTCCCAGGCCCCCAAAGATGATGTGCACTTACCAACTTCCTTGAGAAGCTCATTGGTAACATTCATCTTAATCATGTGTAGAGCTTTCTTTGCTCTCTTGTCATACGTCACTTGATCTTGAGGTGCTTGAGGTCTCTTCTCCACACCTACAACAACAGATTAAATAACTATCTCTATCTCTTGAATGTCTTTCACTCTCTCAGATATCTATGCTTCTAAGAAATCAGATAAGCAAGACACAATGGAGTTCATGTAGGAACTCTGATTCACTCTTCTCCACTTGCATGTGTATCTCTTACGTGAGTTACGTATGTAAATAAAATATCTCCAATGGCGGTTACCTTCAATCAGGCTTTTTTAATTAACTAAGTAGTTCAAAATACCAAAATATCTTTTTAATAAGGGCTACACTTGTTAGTAGCTAGAATATATATACATCATCAATAGTTGAGTTAACTAATGAATCAATCTTCTCTCAAGAAAAATTCTAGTAGCCAACGTTATCACGCTCAACGACAAGCTGAAGTTAGCACTTCAAGCCATTGTACTCATTGTTAATATTAATCAGAGTGAAATTTTTGTCTCACTACTATATTGTTCATTTACGCTTATCTAAATTATTCATCTTCATTATCTCTACTGCTAACTATGGCACTTCCGATCCTTGCTTTCAGTAGACGATGTGGCAATTTGTACAAACTCAGTCACTCTTATTCTGCAAGTAGTCAAGCTCTTTATATTTCAACTTGTGAATCAATTGATATGCATTAGGCCACTTAAATTCCAATTGTATTCAGCAAATGTCGAAACAATCTTTAGTACAAGATCTACCCTTCATTAGCAAATCAAATTTTTCATGTGAAAGCTGTATTATCAGCAAGCATGATAGAACTCCAGTCACTTTAGATTCTATACGTTCTTTTAGAAATTTGCTAGATCTTGTACACATGGACATTTGTGGCCCTATGCAAACCATTTTCACAGGGGGAGCTGTCTATTTGCTGACTATTATTGACGACTTCTCTCGGAGGACTGCAACATATTTCTTGAAGAACAAATCCAATACTCTCAAGTTCTTCATGCAATTGAAAGCATCATCTGAAAAATCAACCTAGAGAAGAATCAAAGCTCTATGCTCTGATGTAGGGGGAGTATTTATCTCCAACAAATTCAAAGACTTTTGCAAGGCAACCGGAATACAACAACATTCTTGGAAAAATTCATTACATATTAGGATTAGAGATTGACTTCCATAATGAGAAAGCCTTTGTTTGTCAATCCAAATAAGCTCACCTCAGTCCAATGGTGTAGCTAAATGGAAGACTCAGTCACTCATTGCAAGTGCAAAGAGCATGTTGGCCCATGCCTCTCTTCCAAAGAAATTCTGGGTAGAAGTTGTTACTACAATAACCTATCTACAAAATCGATCAATTACAATGACCCTGAATGGCAAGACACCTTATCAGGTGTGGACAGAATTGAAACTGTCACTCAAGCATATTTGAGTGTTTGGATGCATACCCTACTCTCAGATCCCTGCTGATCTAAGTAGGAAGCTGGATGACACCAGCAAAAGGTCGATCTTCATCAGCTATTCCCTAGACCACAAGGCATACAAGCTCTATAATATGGACACTCAAAAAATATTCACCAGTAGAGACGTCATTTTTGTGGGAGACTAGTTTATCGACCACAAGGGAAAAGCTACTTCGAATTCAGATCCTAGAGTTGACACCAACAACTTCGAACTCAGGACTGTGATCAGAAGATCGACACCGACTCCAAAAATGAGTCCGAACCTCAGCAAGTCCAAAAACAGCATCAGAGGATCGAAGTTCAATCTAGAAGGTCAAACCGATCAAGACAGCCTCCATCCTGATTTATGGATGATCCAGCTTGTTACTTTGTGTAGGAATTAAACACTGTTTCAGAGGCAATGTGAACACCTAATGCTGATCAAGAGAAAACAAATACATTTTTAAACGAGAATGGTTTTATTCCAAACTCGACAGACTCGAGTATTTATTTCCAGTCTATATCGAATTCCTTCATAATCGCCACTTTTTATGTAGATGATATGTTACTATCTAGTTACAATTTGAATTATTAAAGGATTCAGAAGTCCATGTTAGCTCTATCAAAGGAGCACCATCTCATATATAACAACATGATAAATCTGAATATCCAAGTTTTTCAGGATCCACATTAAGGAGGAATGTTGGATTTTAATGCTCAGGACCAAATCCATTGAGTAATGAGCATTTTAAAAAATACAGAGTGTATAGTCATCTGATATATATACAACATCAACTTACTCGACATCGAAGTCATCGACTTCTCATGTATATACATATGTCATATACAACTAAACTCGACATCGACGTACTCGACTTACTTGACATCAACATTTCAAATACTAACTCCATCAACTCCATCCAACACAACTTCATCGACTTGCCCGACTTCGTAGACTTACCCAATCTAACTCGACATCAACATCATCAACAATCCATCAAACTCTCATTAATAAAAGTCGATCCACGTATTGTCCACATACAGTCCAACACATATGTAAATAAAATATCTCCAATGGCGGTTACCTACTATCAGGCGATGCTAATTAAGTAAGTAGTTCAAAATACCAAAATATTTTTTTAATAAGAGCTGCACTTGTTAGTAGCTAGAATATATATACATCATCACTAGTTGAGTTAACTAATAGATCAATCTTCTCTCGGGAAGAATTCTAGTAGCCAGCATTATCACTCTCAACGACAAGCTGAAGGTATCATTTCAAGCCATTGTACTCATTGTTTATATTAATCAGAGTGCAATTTCTGTCTCACTATTGTATTATTCATTTGTGCTTATCTGAATTATTCATCTTGATTATCTCTACCGCAAACTGTGGCATTTCCGATCCTACACCCACGCTCGCTCAAACTTTTGCTACCAGTCATCCTCACAATTGCCAACACATGTTGTTCTTTTTTCCTGAATAATCAGATTTTGTCGATTTCTTTGACTTGAACTTTTGATTTTTCTTTGTGTATAGAGCCTGAGGATCTGATCCTGAGCCTAAGGAAGATGCATTTCTTCTGAGAGTCCTCTTGGAACAACATTGATATGACTTTAGATAAAGTTAGTTGCTACTGGGTCGAAATAGCCATGACCCATATTTCATAGACATCAGGGAGACTCAATAACAGAGTCATCATTGCATCTGAATCTTCAATGTTTGATCTTGTTGCAGTCATCTGTTCCATAAGGTTTTTGAATGTCTTGAGATGGCTAGAAATAGTGTCTGCCGCCAGACATCCTCAAGGTGAAGACTTTCTTCCTTAGATGGAGTTTATAAGTGACATCTCGGATGTCATAGAGAGTTGCTAGGATGTCCCAAGCATCCTTAGCAGTATGTGTAGGTCGGATATGACTAATTTGGGAGTCATTGATGTTCAATGTGATTAAGGCACCTCCATTTGGTAATGCTAGCTGCATCAATCTCTGGCAGTTCCATCGACAATGTCCCATAGTTCATTGGCTAATAGAACAACTCTCATCTTGAACTTCCAGAGATGGTAGTTCTCTCCATTGAGCTTGTCAATCAGAGAAGAGCTAGAAGTAGAATCCATTCTAGTATAGTATCGATATTGTTGGTAGAAACAACAATAATGGATTACTGCTGGCTATGCACTTGCTGATATGAGGTCTCAGTAGAAATGACACTGAATTCACAATGAAATTGTAGATTACTGAGCCACCCGCTCTGATACCATGTCGAAAATCAGAGAAAATCGAGATTAGCAGCGGAAGTGGTGAGGGTAGCTGTGGATCAAAAATGCGTCAATTACCAATAAAGATCGAGTTCAAGATGAATCAGATATTACAATGCGCAAATAGAATAGAATAGTAGTGGAACAATGAACTCAGATTGATATCAGAAACATAAGTACAATGCATGAAGCTGGGCACAAAAACTATAGGTGCTCAAAGCATTAGAGAAAAATTTGGCCTTGGAAAGGCCCTATAAGGATTGCCACGTAGGATGACAATTTTTTGGCAATGTAAAATACTAAAATAAAATCTGTTTTTGCCCGCAGTCCTACCCACACAATCTTTGATGATTAGCTATTATGTGAGTAGTATAGTTTGTGACTGAAAAAAAAAAATCATAACTTTTGAACGGCAACTCGGATTGAGATGATTATGGTGCTATTAGGAAGCCCTCAACGAGAGCTTTTCAATGACACCCAATATGACCAGTTCCGTTCTACGATGAAGAAATTATGACCAGTCAAAGTTTTTGTCGATCGACACTTGGTCAACCCGATATCTCTTTCAAGCGCAGTTGGCTATTGTTGAAAAGGTCTCGTCAAGGGCTTTCTAATGGCATCGTAATCGTCTCAATCCGAGTTGTCGTTCAAAAGTTACACTGTTTTTTTGCTGAGTTGCATACTATACTACAAATAAAATGGCTTATTTACGGGCTACCCTCGACGCAAGATTACAGTCCTTTAAAAAAAAAAATCACTTTGAAGGAGCTACATTATGTAGATTTTAAATTTGAGTGTTTTGATTGGACCATGTGGAAGAAAATTTTGAGAAAAAAATAAATAAAAGGTATCTTTTTGAAAGGCCCCTTTTGTGCTCAAATTTTCTCTAATGACAACTTCAGCTAAGTTCGTTGATAGATAGCACAAAAATCAAAAAACTGAACTTAATTATATTTACAACATAACTCTTGTAGGATGATAACCTGATCAGTGCATTGACTCCAATGCAGATCCTCCTTGATGATTGGAAGTCAGATGATCACTACATTAAAAACTGACATTAATCTACTTAATTAAGTACATCCATCCTGCAGTAGGTAGCCGTCATTTTAGAATGAATGTACATATAGGTGTAGGTGACCTGTCAGTGTCACAATGCGAGACATAATCTTGACATTATTGAAAATTTACAAAGACTCAAAAAATATACAAGGACTCGAAAAATATACCCTGACTCGAAAAATATCGGATTTTTCGAGTTGATGCAGTATCGTAAAATTCTGAATTTGACAGTGTCAAAATTTACAAAGGGTCAAAATTATACAAGAGGTCGGATTTATACAAAGGGTCAGATTTTATTAGACCCTGATTCGATCTAGGGTCAAAGACACCCGGATATTTTTCGCCTCGATGCGATGCGACCCGAGGTCAAAAAATCTCTTTTTGATGGGATTAACATTGGATCAAAAAAATAGGTTTGGGTTGAAAAAATTCGATCCTGAATTTTTTTGATACTTTGTAAGTGAATTCAAGCCTTCTTATTCCTTCATTTTTTTGTTGTAGTTTTTTCTGAATAAGTATAAACAGGTTTCAGGATGCTCATTGCCTAATGGAATTGGGCTTGAGCACGAATTCCAATAATGTAAACCTTGTAGGCTTTACTCACCCCACTATATCCAACAAATATGCCTTTCCTTGAAGATGGATCCTCCTTGATCCTATCATCAAGAGTTATGTTGACATAGCATGTGCATCCAAAAGTTCTAAGAAAGCTGACACTTGGCCTCCTCTTGAATAGCATCTCAAAAGGTGTCATTCCATCCAAAATAGCACTCGGCCACCTATTGCACAAGAAATTAGCACACAACAAAGCTTGATCCCAAAATGGCTTATCAAGATTAACACTTAACCTCATGGCTTTTGCACTTTCACATAAAGTCCTATTCTTCCTCTCGGCCACTCCATTTTGTTGTGGGGTCCTTGGTGTTGTATACTCCCTCTTGATCCCATGCTCATCACAAAAGGCCTTGAACTTGGTAGATATGTACTCTCCACCATTGTCACTCCTCAAGCATTTGATTCTTGTCTTCGTTGCATTCTTGAACTTGACAAGGACATCATACACTTCATCTTTGCTCTTTAGTAGATAGATCCAACAAAATCTACTAAAATCATCCATGAAAGTTACATACATCTTAGTTCCACTATTGCTAATTGCAGTAATTCCATGAATATCCGAATGTACAACTTGGAAAGGCTTTGTGGATCTAGATGTAGATCTAGTATAAGGTAGTCTATGTGACTTTGACAAAGCACAAGACTCACAAACATGATTGATACTTTTTAGGAAACTTGGAAGACCAATCACAACTTTCTTTCTAGCCATTACCTCCAATGACTTGAAGTTGAGGTGTCCCATACTTTTATGCCAAAACTCTTGAATAGGTATTTGCTCTCTTGCAACACATCCAACTTGGTTAGCAATAACACAAACATCTAGTTTGAACAACTTCCCTTGTCTTTTACCTTTTGCAATCAAGATATCCTTTCTTTTGATCATACAAGCATCTCCATCAAACTCAACTTTGAGGCCTTTAGTACAGAGTGATCAGTGGCCTTAGAACTACCATCTTGGAGATTGGTGAGTAAACCAGTTATAACTCACGCTAACTCGTTGATTTGAATTTTTTGTTCATTTTTCAATTTCTAGTCTTTTTCTCTGTCAATCAGATCGGCGAGTAAAGATTTGATTAGTCGCACTTACTCGCATACTACTCCATTTAACTCGCCACTTTACCAGTCTGTTCTAATCATCATTTACAACAAGTAGGTAGCTCAGCTAATAGTCAGCCTAACTTGCCTTAACTCGTCACTACCTAACTCGCCATTAGAGAAAACTGAAAGTTTTTCTTAGTATTTGACAATAGAAATCCAACTGTATTTTGATATTTTCCGATTTTCTTTTAGATTTGCATTTACGTCTTCTTTTCTATCGTTACATTTTTTTTTAGATCCCAATCTGATCTTGATCGGTGTCGCAATATACTTATCTTTAAAATAAGAATATGTAGTATAAAAGATTGTCGTTCCCCAAAGAGACTGGTTAATGTTGTGATTTGAGATGTTTTTAGCTCATTAAATGTTCTTGGCTTAAAATATGGTTGTCAACAGACATTCAAAGAATCAGCAACCAGTATCACTGATTAAGATGTGGTGTCAGTCATACAAAAAAAAAAGATATTGATACCGACAATTCTCCTATCGAACATGTTTCATTGCTGATTAGTTTATCCGACTTATTAGCTTAAGCGATCTATTGTTTGTGCACCTAATTAAGTTTGTCAGACAAGCATAGTCTGTTGCATCAGATAAACCGACCTAGAGAAACTTACAAATGTCTCAGCACAATCTAAATGTAGTACTCAACAACAAATTGTCGCTCATTCAAATGAACGATCTCGACCACAGATTTAAACTACACGAGTATCCATATACAAGATTCAGAGTATCGTTTCACAACAACACAGAGCATACTTTAGGATGTGTAAGAACATATATACGTCAGTGTAATGAAACAGTGATTTCAAATGTTGTCATCAGGATTAAGTTCCAAATAATCAATTATTCAATCACACAGACAATCAAATAATCAATGAGTTTTAAGACAGCTTTAGCAGTGATTTTACGGTTGCACACATATGACAGTATCAAGGCTAAAAACTTGTCTGACCAAAGTTACGATCACAGGCACATCTGACAAGTGGAGATTTATTACCAACTGTTATAAACAGAATAACTCAGCAAGCAAAAAGCTTATGAAAGTGAAGAGCACGGAAAACTTGAAGACTCAAACTCTCTCTGTGATCTCCTAAAAATTCAGTGATTGTATTGAAGCATATGTGAAGTACATATAGGGAGTGAGTGCGAAAGTGCGCAACTCTTTAGTAACCGATATGTCGCTTCTTATTTAATTTACTTAACTAATTCTATCGGGTTTTGACATTCTGCAAGTAAATCACTTGCGAGTTTTGCGAGCTTCTGTGCAATGAGAATAGCAAACATTGAATACACATGGAATGCCATTAAATTTTGACATTTTTGGAAGATCAAATTCTCAATTTCATTAGTCCAAGAAAATTGTATATGGTTAAAGGGACATGATGTTGTGCTTTTGCACATTTGAATTGATAGTAATTCTAACTCCTAAATACACTAGAAAATCCTAACTCTTAGATAATTTTTATAAAAGCTTTATGATTTTAAAATTTTCTAGTTTGGATATATTTGAGTACAGCCTAAAAAGAGAGGGTTTAGAAGGTTTTGTACATCTTTGGTATTACAGCTTAGATCACCTACATCAAGTCACCAGCTCTGCAACTAAGATTAAGTAGCAACATTCTGAAACTTGTATGATGCAAAAATTTGATAGGTTGGCTTTTGTCAATTTTGTTTATAATGATCGTTCATATGGTCAATAAAAGATCAACTCTAAAAGATAAAATTAAAAATTTACTACCACTTTGGAAAATCACTAGCATATTAACTAATTACTTGAAAAACTAAGATTGGATGATGCATAATGACTCTTCAAATTGGGATTTCTGCAACTTCATAAGTAAACTTTATGACTACTAGTAAGTTGTTTTAATGGCTCCATTGTTTGTTGAGATTTGAGAAAATAGCTCCAAACTATTTCACGAGCTTATCAAGCTTGGCATATAGTATATATGAAAAGTTGACCCTCAAGCATATCAGCATGCTCTGTTGGGTGTATTTGCATGCCACTAGATTGGTAATTTTTAACCTCAAAATTGACAAATTCTGTGTAAATGACATTACTAAGCATAAATACTATACTTTGTAATGAAATGAAAGTGCAACAACAACTTGTAGTGTGCATTGCTATGTATTAAGTACCAAAAGTAAATGTGATGCTTTTTGTTATCCATTCTTGGGATCCATGATACCCAATAATTTATTCATTCGATTGCCAAAAAAAATTTATACGCAATTCAACATCGGCCTGATGTTTTGGTTCAGTTGATGTGTCTGTCTTCTTACTCAATAGCTCATCAACCTCCCGCTTAATCTCATTCTCGATACATGAAAAGCAATACATCATGCATCTAGAAATTTTCACACAAACAATGAAAGTGATTGAATCTATTTCAGAGACAAGAGAAGCACTTACATTATACACAATCTTTGCCAACATAAAACGTGTAAGTGGGTACCATGGTAAAATCCCCTTTCTCTTCTCCAGATCTCTAACAATCTGAACTTGAGCCAACTCTTCTACTGTGAACTTACTTTCAAAATATGATGCGTCACTCTCTCCCAATTTTCTCATTGAGAACAACACATCTTTCAACTCTGTCTTCACCACTGCTTCCTCATTCAATCTACAAGTAGACACGCATTCATGGCGAGGCAATATCAAACATTAATCAATTCAGGGAGCCTTAACACAGATTGAATAAAAAACAAAAAACATATGTGGCTAGTCGAAAAAGTGAACTACATAACATTACTTACTTGTTGATTCTATTTAACCCTGTCAATGATGGCATGGAATCAGAAGGTGAAACGTTTGTAAATGTGGCCTTCACTAAAATATGCTTCTCTTTGTCAAAACAAAATGAATCGGCAATCTCTTTCTATGATTCCCATTCCAGCACAAGAACATCTTTCCAAAAAGGTCAACCCAATCTTCATTGTTGGCAAGTTCTCTCTCAAAGGAGTCATTCACTTTCGTCCATATTGAGTCCCACGTGGCTTTGATCTCATGATTAACTTTCACAGATACGCCACCTACTCCTTGCAAAGACAACACAAAGGCTCCCTTTTCTTCAAGGTAACCATTCATTCTGAAAGTAGTCTTAAGAACTTTTTCTAATGGTCCAACTTGACGAACACTCTCATGGATGTAAACTCTGCACAGAGGAATAGGTGGAGGAGGAGTATTTCTTACCATCCTCAAACGCTTCATGGTGGTCGAAAGCATCTCCACATAAAAGTTCTGTGGAATGGCAAAAATCTCATCATCTTGAGACTTACCTTTTTTCTTTTTCCCATCATCTTCAGGGTCATGCAAGCTTACATCCTCATGCAAGTCTGCCTGCAAAACACGGAACTGAGTAGATAGCTCCTCTCCCTCTTGTGCCTCGTCCATCACGATATCTTCCAAACCCACAACTGGGACATTTTCTCTATCAATAGACATTTCAATATCTCCTAAACCACTTGAAAATCATTGTGACTCATCCTCAACTCTCATGTACATGGATGTTGTCAAAACCATTCTGCAAAAAAAATTCAAAACGAATACATTTAACCATTCTGCAAAATTTACAACATTGGAACTTATTTATAGATAGCATCTTAGGATGGACTATAGAGCTCGTTCAAAAATAGAGGATTGAAGTTAAAAAACAGATAGATCATGGAGAAAGGGCATTCAGCTACATCATCCTAAGTTTGATATGGCTCGTCAAGGTACTGCCTCTGAAAGCTGAAACTAACACTTTTTTTACTCTCTCAAGGCCTTGTTATGAGTGAGTATAATCTACTTGTGAGGCGCTGGCCAGGGCAAAAAAAATTTGCCCTGCCTATGGGGCACTGGCCAAGGCAAAAAAATTTGCCCTGCCTATGGGGCGCTGGCCAAGGCAAAAAACTTTTGCCCTAGCAGCCCACCTCCATAGCACGCCGGCGTGCTATGGAGGTGGGCTGCTAGGGAAAAAAAATTTTGCCCTGGCCAATGCCCCACAGGTTTGGCAAATCTATGGACTGCCATTGTCAAAAAAAAAATTGCCCTGGTAGCCCACCTCCATAGCACGCCGACGTGCTATCGAGGTGGGCTTCCAGGGCAAATTTTTTTTGCAATGGCAACCCACAGATCATAGCGAAAATACAAAGCTTAACGTTGGAAAGGATGACAGGTTGCATACCATCAAATGGTTGGATCTTGCTCTATATCTGGCTAAATCTTCCTTGCTCTCTTATTCACAAGCTCTTGCTCTCTCTGCCTTGCTTTGATTTACCTGCCTTTCTATCATTCTCTGTCTCTTTCTCTCACTCTCTCTTGCTGTCTAACTCTATCTCTCTCTCAATCTCACTCAATCTCTCTCTCTCTCTCTCTCTCTCTCTCTCTCTCTCTCTCTCTCTCTCTCTCTCTCTCTCTCTCTCTCTCTCTCTCTCTCTCTCTCTCTCTCTCTCTCTCTCTCTCTCTCTCTCTCTCTCTCTCTCTCTCTCTCTCTCTCTCTCTCTCTCTCTCATTTAGTGCGCACTCTCTCTCTCATGCATTTTTAACATTCTAATTCATTCACCTTCTCACATTTACACACAAACACAAACACACCTAGCATACATACCGCACACTAGCCTCAAAAAAAAGTGCTCACTCTCTCACTATCCTTTTTCTATCTCTCGCGCTCTCAGTCTCTCTCTATACTGTGGAATAACAACTCTTTCTCTCTGTACTATGGAATAACAACTGGATGGAAAACGGTAGGAAATGACACTAGGTTTAATTCATAATGCATGCCAGCTCTAATGGTCGGCATGGCAGGCACAAAAAGTCATGAAACTTAATAGGAAGATATCCCAAGCAATCACTGCCTAAAGATAGCCGCTAGTAATGAATGTCACAACATATGTATAGTTGTGTATATATGATAGTGCTATTGAGCTTTTCCAAAAAAAATAAAATTACCTTGAATTCTTCTAGGTTAATTTTTAAGCCTGGAGCGACATGTAGTTCAGTGGTCATGGAAAAACATCCTTTGAAAAACCAATAAAATAGGTGTTTTCTCAAATTGGCCAATAATAAATTGTTGGTCTGAGTTATGATCCTTAAGTTCTCTTTTCCATCAATATTTATACATACAAAAAACCATCCATCAAAAAAATATAGCTACAGTGTCAAATCAACCTACTACTTGCCTCAGATCTCAAATCTCATAAATGTAGATTTAACTTTGCACACTTAGCCTTAAAGCCACTAAAACTTCCTAAACCTACAAAATTACATGTTCAAACTTACATGGTCCCTTAGTCTAGCCAAACTTACATGGTCCCTTACCTACGAAATTAAAAGAAAGAAGTGAAATGTCAAATGTATTATTTGGTATTTTTATTTGTCGATTTTTCGTGAGCTAAGATTTGGTTTGGGCTAAGATGATAGAGATAGCATAGGCTGAGGCTTAAGATCTGGTGGCTACTTATTGAGGATTGTGGTTCGTGTAAGTCATTATTAGTATTAATTCTCCTAGTTAACCTTATCAATTTCAACTCAACATCTTTAACGTGCCACTACACACTCTATGAAGTTGAACATTTACATGTAAGCATTCCTTGGTGTAGAATTCTCCCTCTTCGGACTACTTTTTCTCTCTTGAGTTTCATTGAACAACTTTCAAATTCAAGGTTTCATGGCAACCATAAGGATCATGTTTCGTGACTCAAAATTCTTCTATGAAGGAGAGGATGGAGATAGCACAAGGATTGCGAAGGATGTGATCAACACACATTTTTTGCTAGCAAATCGGAACTTTTGGGCTTATCATTCAATCTCTCAAATATCTACCAGCGATGGTGATGTCATCTATGAATTGCCAAAAATTTCTAAAAAACATAGTTCAATAGAGGGAATGGAACAGAGCAAGGATGGCCACCCTTGGGTACATTATGTAACAATTACTATTTTTGGTTTTGCTGGTGATGTTCGAAAGTCGTATTGTGGAGGCCCTTTCATATGCGAGAACAAATTGTGCAGCAATTTACAATCTTTTGGAAGTGCAAATAGAACCAAATGGAGGGGAAGATTGAGCGTACGTTGTCCTCTTGGTATTGTGCAGAAACATCACGGTGGATTTTCGTGTTATCATTGTAGTTTTAGACCAACATGTGTTGGGTCTTGTCCTGCCAAAATATATTATGTTATACCACATGATGTTCGATATACAAGGATCGCTCTTCATTTAGGCTCACATTGTCATGAGGTGGTTGAAGGTGAATGTTTGCATACACGGAATATTGTTAGAAATATGGTTGAAGATCAAGTTTCTAAATTGCCTAGTGTTGGACAAAAGAAGATTGAAAAAGAGGTTGCAAAGGAGTTGATAATGAATCAGCTGCTCTCTGAAAATGGCTCTATGATAGAGATGTTAGATGCTGATAAATTTTCAGCTATGTTGGACCAATTACAGCCCTTGACGAATCAAAGAAGGTGATATAGAAAAATTTATCTACCTGGATTGTTTTCATTATCGGTTTTTCTTTTACATACGTTCTGCATGTTCTGTTGTGTGCTAATGAATGGTTCTTTCACTGGATAATGTCAAGTTGAGAAAGTGGATAGATGACTTCAAAAGCAACAATCAACCCAACATGGATTCCGTGGATTCCATTCTGAAACTTAAAGAGAAGTGCCAGTATGACTGTTTCCAAGGATCCTTATCCCTGGGCAGGTTTCAGATATCGATAATGAAATATGTTTTACCTTCAAGATGTCTACTATTAGGCCGGCTTCAGGTGTGACTATTGTCAAACAAATGCAGAAGGGTGGTGCATTGGAACACTCATGGATATGTTTTAATCATGTTAAAAGAATACATAGCTGGACCACTATGGCAGCCCATGTTTATTTATGATCCCAGGTCTATATATTCCATTGGACGATTTCTTTTCATATCATTCTAACCAATTGCTATCTATCTAAGAATTGGAACTGCCTTGTGAGTATACAAAGCTTGCAAACTGTAGCTATTTGTGAGATGAAGGCGGAAGACACAAAGGCGCAAGTTAAGTTCTAGAAAATGCTAAATGTTGTCATGCAAAAACATGGTTTGGAATCAGTACAATTTAGAGGGTCTATGGCAGACGAAGCAGGTGCCAATTGGGCAGCTTTTAGGAGAATCTATGGTAGCGGAGATGATGTCCCCATGGAGGGACGTGAGCGGTCTTGTCTTTTTCATTTTAAAGATAGTTTGATGAAACATATGGACCAATGCATCATACAAGACAAACAAGGTAAACATATTTCTCTATGTGAGGGTTGGAGACTAGTAGTGGACATGACTGATGTCAATGCAAAGTTCAACATAGTGAGGGCCTTCTGGCGATCAGGAGGTGCATATTCTAGCCAAATACCAGCATTGGAAGCGTGGTTATCTTGGTGGCACATAAAATATTCTCACTGGGGAAGATACGTGGATGCGGTGAGAATGTGTAGGATTTTGTTATATGTTTTTATTTCAGAAGTTTACTTGTGTACTTTGACCCTAAACACTACAAAAAAACAAAAACAATATAGATCAACGAGATATAAATATTAATGTGATCGTGAATTCAAGACATGTTGGTTGGCATTCTAGGGTTGGACATTGACAACAACATGGTTATGCATAAACCACATCTCACTATTTCTAAATTATTTCAAGTATTATCTAGAGAGATAAATGTACCCCATCTTTGACAAGCTGTGTACCACAAAAACAATACTAATCAATAAGATATAAGTATTAATGTGATTGTGAATTCAAGGCATGTTGGTTGGCATTTTGCACATTATGTTAATTGTAGTGTAATAGATAACATAGCACACCATGTGCCTTCTTTTTTTAGTAGCTTGTCAACTCGCAGGTGACTTACTCACAAAATGCCAAGGCCCATTCTATCCAATAGGAAAATCACAAGTGTTCTATTCCTAGGTGGCATCCTTGTCATGCGACTTTTCTCCAACGAGAAGCAAACACATGGAAGGTTGCAACGTTTGCATGGAGCACAATAATTGAATCTTTTGGAGTGTTCTCCTCTTAGGGCTAGCCTTCTTATAAGGTTCATGTCATTCCATAACTGCCCTTCAAGTAATAGTCCTTCCTTTAGTTTCATTTATTAAGGCATCTTTACCTTCAAGTTTCTGTATGAAAATATTATAATCAAATTTGGATGTCCGATCGAGATTGTCAGTGACCGAGGTACACACTTTGTTAATCAAACAATAAAGTGTTTACTGGAAGATTTTTTGTGATACACAGATTTAGCACTCCCTACTATATAGAGGGAATGGCCAAGCTAAATCTTCCAATAAGATTCTTTGCACCATTATGACAAAGACAGTTGAAGCAAGTCGGTCTGATTAGGAACATAAACTGTATGCAGCGTTATGGGCATTCAGGACCACTTACAAAAATAGTACAAATCAAACACCCTTTCAACTGGTTTATCGTCAAGATGTTGTCATGTCGATTGAATTTTTAATCCCATCTTTACGCATAGCAGCAACGGAACGATTAAATGATGATAAGTCTTTATAACTTCATCATGAAGCGTTGCACAAATTATGTGAAACTCAATTGATGGCAATTCATGCGTTAGCAGTAGAGAAAGCCCCCCGCAAGGCATGGCACGATCGTCGATTGCACAAAAAGGATCTGAAACCAGGAGATCTTGCATTGATGTACAAAACCAAGCTGATCAAGAGAAAGCTGAAGTTTACCGGTGAAGGCCCGTATAAAGTGAAAGAAATCATGAACTATGGCGCATTAATTCTTGAGCACTTGGATGGAAAATGATTTGATACTCCGGTGAATGGCAACCGATTACGCAAGTTTTGGCAGCTGGCTCCGCCAGATCAACAAGCCTAATCTCAAGAGTTTTTTAATTTTATTTTTTTTTCAATTTTTTGTTTCTAGTATTTAAATTGCTGAGTTTCTGAAAAAAGACAGAAAAAAAAATTGAGAAAAGACTGATGAGCAAAAGTCAGGTAGTCATCAGCATGGGAAAAAGGAAGAACAATATTTTTTGATGAAAATGACTTAGAAAATCACTATTTTGGTCAGAATTGGCCAATATAGTATCAAAAACCTTTGCTGAACTCTCAAACTGTACATCCACTCTAGATTTATCTAATTTGAGTTGGGCGAAGGTTTTTGTCCAGGAAAAATCCATTTTTTGAGTCAAGCGAAGGATCATTAAGATGCCATTTTGGGAACCTTCTCCGACCACCTTAACCTCATTATGAACCTTCACCAACCTGCTAGATGATCTTAAAATGTCAAAATTAGATTGTCCATAAGTTCAGATCTTGGAAAAACACATTTATGACAAAACTTGGGCGAAGGTTCATTCTTCGCCAGCCCTGAAAAACGTTTGCCTCGATAGGTTCAGATTCCTGGAAACCTTCATCGAGATTTTTATAGCTTATTTTTACAATACTGTACATGCCTGTAAATTTTGGTTCAGAACTGATCAGCAAAACTAGTATTCAGTGTAATGGACCCACCAAATTCACCTATAAGTTGGCTAAATTCAATTCATTCCTCACTTGTGCTAGCGAAGCTCTTGCAAATTTTTTCCGCGGTCAAAGCCTTCCAAATTTTCTGAATTGCTTTCTGATACACTTTCACACGTCTTACATTTCCTTTCTACTTCCCAATCTCCGCGTTATTCTATCCATCGTGGTGTCCCATCTGCAACGGACATCATGATACTTCCTAGCACAAGCATGGTCACTTAGTGAGTGACCCTTGTGAAGCCTCTGCTCACTACAATGGGTATTCATGAGAGAGCCTTTTCTGGCAGAATCAACATGGATGTCATCACTCTTGCCTTCAGTACATGGAAGAGAAATCCAAATTTTATATAACTTTTCAGGGAGCAATACACAAGGTGCGCGTCACTGAGGCCGCCCTCGCAGCCATAGGAAGAGCATCTGGAACACATGCCTCATCCAATCATAAGCAGGCCAAATGCCATAAAGCCTTACATTGACCTCACCAATGACCTGCATTGGACCAACGACGGATACCTCCTTGAAGCCATCACTGAGCCTTCCATCCACGCTGCTGCCTAGCTACTGAACAACTTCCTGATCCAACCTCAGGAAAGACTGCATTACTTCACAAATCCTCCATAGGATAGTTGAGTCCTATACCAAGTTGGCCAAAGCCCCTCTTGAACAATATAACTGGTTCAAGACTGTTTTTGGTGAGCTCAAACGAGCTATTAAGGCCAATACTAAGCAGCAGTTTGCTATTGGCCCTTTGTTGTCTCTTCTAGCCGCCTCTCACCTAGAAAACAAAATCTATGGCTTCCAACTGGATTCTATGCTTTTGATCTATGAAGAAGCACCGGCCAAGTCGTCTCACTAGGCCTCGAGTTTACATAGTCTAACACAATCACTAAGCCACTATTTGCACTGCCAGAAAATGACCAGAAGCCCTCCTTTTTTGCACTTTAAGGGAAAGGTCCCTATGCCTTCAATAGCACACTCATGATCATTTGCTATGTAGATGGACTTCTTGGCTCCTTCACAAGGTGACATGGATGAAAAAGAATACTTGGAGCTACACATATGTGAGGAAGCTCCACTGTCAATATACCACGAACCATCCTTCTTGAAAGGTGATGAAGAAAAACTCGAGACCATAAGAGATCCCTCTTCATCACTTGCATGAGCATCTTCCTTCTCTTCATTAGAAATGTTGGCTTGCTTGAATTGACTCTTCTTTTCATGGCAAATTGCAAATGGAATTTTCACACATCATATCACATCATTCATTCAGGAGAAAGGCGAATATCCTAGTTTATACTTTCGAGAGGAAGATCGCCGCCTCTCAAAGCACTAGCTTTTGCATGCTTAGAAAGATGGTGTTCTAACCACTAATTCTTGCTAACAATCACTAACCTTTTCTAGAAAATGTCAAAAATTGTCTGAATCAATGGAAAATCAATAAAATTTGGTTCCGGGTATTCTTTACGATATTCAATACTCTTGTTTTTTAATCGATTATAGAACTACCTCCCAAAAATTACGAACTTATTCCATTTATTCACTTTAACAAGTATCTGAAAAGCTTTAGTTTCCACAATCCTAAATATCAAAATCTTTTAGGATAACCTATCGGTGTAGCACCGAAGTCAAAAAGGAAGAGCCAAAAAAAATTACCGTTTAATTCAATTTACTAGGAGTAATTTTACTTCAGAGTTAAATCGATAAAAAGCACAGTACCAAAGACCCAAAATCCCCGCTAACTGGGTACTTGCCTGGAGAACTAACCCACTACCATTATTTTGTCAAGATCGATTTAATAAAATTTTAACTGATTATTACAGCTTGACACACAAACAATAGTATTAAGTTCTCAAAAAACTAGGCTTACAGGTGATTGTCAAGTTGATAAGGCCTCAAGCATGCATATTGCCCATGGAGAAGAAAAACTATATTTCTCTTGTCAAGACCGGGAAGCTACTTTCAAAATGACAAGGTTACAGCATTGACTACCGAGCACCAAGAAACCGAAATTCCTCTTACTAGGTGCTAGTAACTTAAATTCACCGAGTTGATTTTGCAACCCATTTTGGAATCAACTTTCAAGTTACCAAACGTCAAGCCCATAGAAAACCTCAATCAACCGGCATGCAAAGCATCAATTGGACAATCATGCAATTTCTCAAACTGCAGTCCTATCGGTAGCATACACCAAATCAACTATAAGCACCAAAAAACCCATGCACAAGGCAAAAGCCTAGTCCCACATGCAAAAACCCTAGTAGGTTATGCAAAGAAGGAGGCCAACTGCTACAGTCGCCACCAACAAGGAAAGAGACTGCCCGAAGCGAGAGAAAGAGTAAGGCTTCAGCATGCAGGTCAGAGAATGGATCGCGCTTCTCTCTAATCCACAACTAAAAGCAAGAGAGTAAGCAAGGAATCTAATTAATCCACAACACAAAAGGAAATCAAAACATGTTCGTAAGAATTTCACGGAAGAACATTGCCATGAACAAGGAGCTTTACAATCATCAAGAACTCGTGGAAGACATCTTTATTCACTCAAGAGAACTTGACAATACATTCAAAAGCTCCTTCACAAGAGAGGGGAGCCCTTAAATAAGCAAGAGGGCTGCCCATGTGGAGCCCAAGTGGCAATTCCACCAAATTAGAAATTACATGTGGAAATTGCCCTTCCACTAAAGGTCACCATGTAGGCCATTGTGAGGTCCGTGGGAGCAGCTGGTAGCATGGCACTTGCTGGGCCTGCATGTGTTGTCATTTGAATGGTCTACATGCTAGTGTCGTCATCTTCGATAAGGTTTTCTGGTGGCTCCATGCCCTCTGGTGCGATTAGGTCAGCACACAATGGTGAAGAGACAAAAGCTCTCTGCACAAATATTTCATTGGGCAATGGCTTGTCACCCTCGGCAGCCTTCACTGGAGATGTGCGGGGTGTGAGAGGAGTAGCAATGGTGAAAATGGGTGTAAGAATAGACTGTCCAAACGAGAGTTATGCTTGCTAGGTAGCTAGTTGGTCAAATTTTTGTCTTAAACTAAGGTGTAGGTCCTATAACGTAGGGTGGTCAGTGGGTTGCCACATGGCATTTTGGCCATACATGTGTGGAAATCTATTATACACAATATTTACAAAGTTCTACATGGCTAGATTTGCCAAAATAGGTTATTTTTCACAAATTCCTCCATGCCATCAATTTTGAACTCTCTGAAAAAATACAGCAAACAAACAATAAATGTGAGTTATCAACTTTTGCTTGCATGTCCCCTCCTTCTTTGTCCTTTGTTGTCGCGTATCCACCATGACACTCCATGAATGAGCCTCCATCTCCATCTTGCAATAAGATGCCATCATCACTTGATGACTTGATCATGAATGAGTGACATAATGAACCTCCAATAGCTTCATTTCCATCAGCAAAACCAGCCAAAAATGCTAGTACAAACCAATGTAGCTAATTTTACCATATCTTGACAATTTGCACACAGCCACATGAAAATGCTCAAACATGAGATAGAACAAGTAAAGTAAACTTGAACAACACTTCTTTGCTGCTCCTTTGATCTTACTTGAGTCTTCAATAACCTAAAAAAACATATCCATAACATCTTTGCCAATTACCTCTACTTTAATGCTCTTGACTAGTTCCAAATTGCCATCTCTCCTTTCATGTTGTTGAAGTCCTTTGAGATCAACCTCTTGATCATCAACTTGATCATCAAAGTCATTGAACAAACTTTGTTTTCCAGATCCATTACTTGCTATAAAAACATGAAAACTTCCAATAACTTTCTTGTCCTTAGGTAACTCCATCAATCTCCATGTTCCATTCTTCATAAGAGCTTGATACTCAAGATCCATTGCTTGGATCCACTTCTCTTCTTTCCTTGCTTCATCTACACTTGTAGGTTCATCAAAAGAGGTTAGGAAAGCAAAATAATTTTCAAAAACAACTTGCTTACTCTTTTCATCAAATGTGAGGCTTGAAGGTGCTTGTCTTTCCCTTCATATTATCCTTGGCTTT
>MU836398.1:0-29536 GCA_029204225.1 Diphasiastrum complanatum | reverse complement strand
GATAAGGACCAATGCCAAGCTATCATGAGTGATAAAAAAACAAATTTGAGTCTCAAGTAATAAAAATCACATGTTTAAAACCGAAATCAAGCTATCTTGTATGATATGGTTCAAATTTGAGCCATTCACAAGATTCCATGAATTTTATCCCTTAATGATAGTCTTGACTGATACAATCCAAAATCAAACTATCTCGAGATAACATAATCAAATTGAGCTATCTCAAGTGATAGAGGTCTATTTCATCGAAAAGAGATTGAACTAGAGTAATTTGAACATTTGGCCTAAACTTGACATTGTCGACT
Source organism: Diphasiastrum complanatum (assembly GCA_029204225.1). Taxonomy (NCBI): domain Eukaryota; kingdom Viridiplantae; phylum Streptophyta; class Lycopodiopsida; order Lycopodiales; family Lycopodiaceae; genus Diphasiastrum; species Diphasiastrum complanatum. Next base: position 29,231 of record MU836398.1, on the reverse strand, counting down.
TCGATCAGACAATGAGCAATTTCAAGTGATAAAGCTAAAATCACATGTTAGACTCTCAAACTCAAGCTTGAGTGATAGACATAAAATTTGATCTAGTGCAAGACTACTTCCACTCCTTGGGGGCATCCTAATCACCCCGTACTTCCGGGTCAATGGAGTATGACCACAAGGAGAATAAACAACTCCTCGGTTTGCTGATAACCAGTGCTCATATTCTTGGTCTAGAGGGGAACGATAATACTGATCTAGATCTTGGTGAGTGTTCTAATCCTGGTGCAGTCGTGTTAAATGGCATGGACAATAATATCCAAAGGGAGTCTATGTAGAGGGCCAACTGTAATCTTGCAACATACTTTGGGATTTTGGTTTTGGTACTTATGTGCATCATTACATGGCTAGCCACTTCAGTACTATCAAACTCACAGAAATCGGGATCACTATAATCTGCTTCTATATCTAATTTTGTGCAGACAAAGAAGTACTTCACTGAGAAACTTGGTTTGCCTTTTGTCAATGCTTGTTTCTTCTTTGCTTTTGGATCTTTCTACGTAGAAAACTCATGTAAGCGAAGCTCTACTACAATGCCTTCACGTCTAAACTTCTTAAAGATTGCTTCCGTGTTAGAATCACTCACTATGGCCTCACATTATGCCTAGTTTGGGATTTGTGATCTGCGCCCATCGCAATAAAGCAAAGCGAGCGGAATCCTCGGTGCATGTAACTACATAAACCGAAGTTTGTCTTACTTGATCAGTTTCAAAGTCATTGATCTAGACAGTCGATTTCATAGTCATGCACAGGTTACTTAATTTTCAGATTTAGCTTTGCGGAAGCGATTTAGTGAGGTGATTAGAGTGACAGATCGAACACTTCTATCAGTCATATGAAACGATTTAATCTACAAATAAGTTTTATCTACGAGCATGAATCCTCGAACAATCGGCTACAATTTGACTATCGGCGGATCACCAAATACACATGACTGGACAAAATCAGATAATGTCCAATGGCAATTGCTAACAACACATAGTGCCTTAATCCTACTTGTAAAGTACAAATTAACTATTCTTTTAATTAGTTAGCCATGTGTATATATCTAGCAACTTAAGAATGGAAACTTACAATATCCCTTGAATGTTTTTCAGTTTTCATGAAACACAAGAAGATTAGTCAAATAAAACCTCAAATCCTCACATGCAATCAATAAATTCAAGATTTCCAGCAACAATTAGTTTATTCATTCTTGATAAATTGATTCCTCATCAATCTATCAAGAACATTTTGCTACTAATCTGAATTTAATCTGTCCAAAACATTATGGATTCATGCAGATTGTTCAATCCAAAAAACAGATTTAGACAAAAAATTGGACCTACTCATGCAGATCATTCTACTTCAAATGGACATTTTCTCAAGGCTTCAAAAAAATAAGAATCATAATTATCTGGTATGACCGAACTATCTGGTATGGCCGAACTATCTAGTTTGGCCGAATTAGAGAATCTGCCCAGATGGTCCATGATGAAGGATGGCCAAACAATCTGGTATGACCGAATAAGAGAATCTGCCTAGATGGCCCATGATGAAGGATAGTAGAACAATCTGGTATGGCCGACGAAGAAGAAGTGGCTGAACTATCTGCGAACCTGTCACCGATTCCTTTGTATTTATGCAGACTAAAAAAAAAAACATGTGTATTTCTGTAGAGTATGCGACTGTACAAATTTTTACAACAGATTAATGAATGGAACTAGATTAGTGTAGAATAGGATGGAGAGGATAGAAATCCAACACTAGAGATTGATGCTTTCCATTGCTTAGGGACCTCTACCCAAGCCCTCATTTGTTCACTAGCTGATATCCCATAGACTCTCCCTATGATGTCATTGACTCCTATCGGTTTTTCCCCTTAAAAATGACCTATGATTTGTCGAAGGACACCTTAGAAAACATACATGCATGATCAAGTTGAATCATGATATTGAGAATCAAGTTTATCATCTTAAGGATTAGGCAATTTTGCGCTAGGTCTCTTTTCATAGATGTGCCCTTTTTAAGTCATAGTGTGACCTTTTCATAGAATTATCCTTCAAAAAAGAATTTCTACTTTCGGTGATGTTTCTCTTTGTGGGAAACATGAGGTACATGTACAGTTAGCATGTGAGGAATGGACAATTCATAGCATAGTGTGAATAGTTGATTGATAAGCTACCTTCCTCAAAGTGCTCGGGGGGCCGACTCACCTTGTTTGCTAGGTGTTCGGGTGCTCACCTACTAGGACTCGTGTGTTTCACCAGGTTGCCTGGGTGGGGTGGGTCTAGATAGTGTAGTTATTGATTCATTCCTATCTCGTGTGGTATGTTTCACCCATGTGTGGGTATAACGTCACCTCTATGTTTTAAAGAGGAATCAACGGTAACACATATTATAAGTTGTCATTTTATAATCAAAGCTCATTCATTGTGCAAAGTGTAGAAAATCTACATACATGGAGTATAACATTTTCACTCTTCTTCTTCTTCTTCTTCTTCTTCTCCCTTCTAGCTGTGTCTTGAAACATGCTCCACTGTGCAATTTCAATGATTGATGTGGGATCCAAGCGCATAAAAGAAGAATCCTTAGCGGTGCGAATAAAGGTTTGAAGATCTTTGTTGGCAAACATTTTTTCTCTGGATCTAATTTGGCCTAAACCATAAGATTGCCCTAGTTTGGATTGTCATATGCAACGTTGTTGGATCATCACTGTTTTTATGTAGAGAATGAACTATAAACAGCTCATTCTCAGCGCACAAATGAGATCTCGATTATACTGGACCAACATGCCGCTCATTTTCACCATTTTTTTCCCACCTCACTTGACATGCTTCCATCCCCTGCCTTTCTGCACGTTACTCTTGGACACCTATGGGTCCTATTGTTCATGCGACCTTCACATGTCAAATTTGAGAAAACTTTTTTTGGGTTGAGAAACTTGAGCCACCCTAACTTAGGCTTTTTCCCTTTGACATTTAGGCTGCCACATAGCATTGAACATGGGAGAAACCTAGCGAGTGAGTCTATACTCGGGTGCTGCCTTCCCCTCTCTCTGTCTCTTAGAGTTGTTAGAGTTTTTTTGGCAAATTCACACGAGTTCTTGGACACAAGTTGCGCCCCAGGCTCATTCCAAGGACATGTCTACCTAAGCGTCAAACACCCCCTTGGTCTACATGTCGGCTTCATCTGTGATGAAAATCCAAACCTTGCCAAGTTGGTCCTATTAAATCACTCAAATTTCTATTTTGAGTGATAAGGACGAAAACCGTATGTTAGGAATCAATTATGGGCTATCTCAACTTATAGGCCTTCAAATACAAGCTATTTGAATTTCCTAAAATTCACCATCGTGAAATTTGGTTAGCCAATGTGTAAGCTCGAAGGTTGATAGAGCCAATATTGGGTCTATCTCGAAATAGAGACTTCAGATTCGATCAGTAATCAAGGTCAATCCCATCAACAAGGGGCCAACCTCAAGTAATCCCAAGATACTAAATGCAATATTGGTCATTCCAAAGCATAAAAGGGAGAAGTGCATCCTCCCTCACACTTTTGGAATGTATCCAAGATAGGAGGAGAAGCTTGGACTTGGAGAATAAAATTGAGCCATCTTTTGTGATATGAATTAAACTCATTTATACAAAAAGAAAAGTAGCCATTCTGATTATATCATTCTGTAGTAGTCAATTCTAATCACTCAATGAGTTATGCTGAGTGACAAGGGTCAAAATCAAGATATTTTTCAACATTGGCATCTATTTATTAATAAGGGATCTTTGTAGGTAGAAAACTAATGTAGTCGAAGTTCTACTAAAATGCCTTCACGTCTAAACTTCTTAAAGATTCCTTCTACATTAAAATCACTCACTATAGCCTCACATTATGCCTAGAGACTGATGCTTTCCATTTGCTTAGGGACCTCCACCAAATCCTCGTGTGTCTGCTTAACCGATGTCCCATAGATTCTCCCTACGATATCATTAATTCCTATGGATTTTTCCCCTTAAAAATGGCTATGGTCTATCGAAGGACACAAAAATACGTTCATGATCAAGTCTTATGATCACTCATGATACTGAGAATCAAGTTTATCATCTTAAGGTCATATGACTAGTGATCAATGACGATTAGAGGTATTGCTCTAGTTCTATATTTATAGCTGTGTCACAATCACTCAATGAGATATGTCAACTGATAAAGATCACTTATACAAGTTTGACATTGAACTCACGCTATCCCAGGTGATATACATTGAATTTGGGCTTCTACATTTTTCAAAACTCAAAGTTTCTCAAGCTCAATCAATTAGCAATCTAGAGTGAAATGAGCCAAAAACAAGTTGTCTTTAGTGATAGAAATCAAATTTATGTTGTCTCAAGTGATAAGAATCAAATCCATTCAGGTGCAATAATATGCCAATTAAGGCAACCTCCAAATACACTCTAAAAAAATTTGGAGGTTGTTACATTAATGAAGGATTTACTTAGACATCATATTTATGGGACTTCGGGACATTATGGGATTAGCTGAAATTCAATGTAGTGAGAAGTTGTTAGGCAGTTTACAATTCAGCTAAAATGTATGACACTTGGCACCAGCATGTCATGGAAGGCCGAGGTCTTGGGGCCTTCCACGACGTAATGCAAGGTGATAAGGCACAGATAGAATGCACATTATGTAGATAGATAACGTATATTCAGAAGCACATTCCTTAAAGATAAAGATAGGAGAGAGAACACACATTCCCTAGAGAGAGAATGACAGATTTTTGAGGTGAAAGAAAGGATGATGGAGGTGCTTTCAAAAAACAAAGCAAACCTAAGCAGGGCCCTGGGGCTGCACATTTGAGTAGCTTATTGATGCTCTTGGTGGGGAATCTATCGGAATAGTGGGGAATTACACACTAGCTTTCTGTTTGAGCTTTTTATTCTCTAGCAATTGTGAATTCATGTCTAGTTTTCAATACTCCGTTAATCTCGTTTATTACCCACTGCAAGTATGTCATAGAAAAAGTATGCTATCAGTTTTGAATGATCTTGACGGGTTTTATGTTTTGGTGATATGTTGGTTAAAACGGTCACAAACCATCTTTAACTGACGAGGTCTAAACAAGCCGTGTCTCGTCGACACAAATTATTTACTGTTATTTGAGGAATTCAAAATATACTATTAAGCAAAAGATCGGATTATTTAAACACACTCATGGCGGACTTATATTACTTACACCCTGATCAGCACTGGGCGCTTGCATGCGATGTGTTATTCAAAACATACATGAGAGATCGACAACTATTATTTACTGGGGTAATTCAGAGAATACCATTACGCAAAAGATCGATTCAAGTGGACCCATACATACATGAAGATTCTAAACTGTCATTTGAGGTACCCAAATATATTATACGCAAAAGATCGGATCATTTGAACACATTGATGGCGTACTTACATTACTTACACCCTGATTAGCACTGGGCGCTTGCGATGTGTCATTCAAAACATACTTGAAGATTGACAACTGTTATTGGCGTAATTCAGAGAAGTAAACTAATATTCCGCAAAAGATCGGTTCACGTGGACCAATATGAAGTGCTCACACCTGATCTGCAGCCAACGAATACAAGAAAAATTTAGAGCTGTTATTGAAGAGATTCAAAGTATAACATTACGCAAAAGATCAGCTCATGTGGATACACTCTCACGAATTACTTGTACAAACCCAGTTTTGAGCTTAATTCGGAGTTTAAGGGCTCTCATCAAATAATTACATCAGAGCGCCCAACCACCTCTAAAGTGGTCACCATCCTTAGTTATTGCACAGGTTTTTGTAGTGGACCATCTTATGTTGAACTTAGACGATGGGGTGTAGACGCGGTTTGACCTGAATAGATCACGGCCCATTCCAATGTCGTAATATTGATACCCCTCCTAATCCTTACATATAGGAGTGGAGTTCTGTCCCCGGCCCTTACATAACTCTCTCCGTCTCTCTCTTTTTGATTCCTTTACAGATGTGATCCCGTTTGGCATTATTATTCACACTCAGGTTCTTCTTTGATCTTTCGACTGGGATCACGTGTATGATCTGGGGAACACTGTAAAACGTGAAATCGAACTCTCTGAATCTTGGAGGTGGATCTCCCAAGTACACAGCTCTCGTAAGTACACAGCTCTCCCACAGAATTATAACAAGTGAAGACGTGATTGTTTGCAGTAGATCTCCTAAGGAAAATTGAAGCTAAACGAGAGATATTTGCGGCTTGAAGAAATCATCAAGATTGTTGCCGGTGTTATAAGACATACATAAACTCTAATTTTCACCAGATTAGCCATTTCTGAACCAACCCTTAAGGATGACTAGTTCACAGACAGAGCATTTGCTCAAAAGCGAGACCCAAGTGGTAAACGACTGCTCAAATACAGAAGAAATTGAGTACGTAAAACAAGAAATTATTGATTCTCTAATAGCAACAAGAGCATCTTACGAGTCCACAAGTGAAGGTGCAGTCCAAGTCTTGAATCGAAGCTATGACTTGAATACCAGTAAGTATGAGCTTATCTACCACCGAGATCACGCCTGCTCCATGGCATCAGCGACCAGTACACGATCAGATCGGAAACAGAATTTTGTGATGGTTCGTAGCAGCAATGGGTACATCGTCGTGGCATGCCGTGGAACCTTCTCTCTCTCTGACATTGTCCAAGATGCCAAGGTTGCCAAGGTTCCTGTTCCTTTCACCAGAAAAGGACGTGCACACATTGGGTTCTTGGAGCGGGCCCTGAGCTTGCCTGTCGACCTATTTCTGAATTTGCTAAGAGCAGGAGAGAAACTAGTTTTCACTGGGCATTCCCTGGGGGGTGCAGTAACCTCTCTCGTAACAATAAGGATTCTGGAGGCTTTGGCGGCTGTTCCTGGGCACCAGAAACTTGTCTCGGACAGGGTGAGCTGCATCACATTTGGGACGGCGCCATTCGCCAACCTTGAGCTTGCAGACTATGTCAATTCTCGTTATCGCCAGTATTTCCATAATTTGGTGTCCAAGCATGATGCCGTTCCTCGAGCCCACAATTTGCTTCCCCAGGTTTTCTTCCCAATAGCAAAGTGGTTTGTGGACATGATGAGCGAAACATGCGAGGTCCAGACAACGAAGGCTATCTTAGAGACTGTAACGGGGATTCCGGTGGTGACAATGGCACATAAGCTGGAGCAGAATATGCAGTGTTTGTGGCCACTCACCCAACTGTTTAAGTTCATTATTGAATGTGCAGCTGGTGATGAGGAGGCTCTGTTATTTGGACATTGTGGGTACTTGGTGCTCCTAGATCCTGAGGCTCAAGACTCAAAATCAGCCATTTACATCGATAAAATGGAGAGTTTGGGCCACGAATTTTGGATAGAACACAAATCGGTTGTTGACGTCCTTCGGGAGCATGGGTTAGCAAACCATTACGCCTGTCTGGTGAACAACCTGTCGGCCATAAAGGGACCCGCTTGTGAGTTGAAAACTGGGGCTCTCAGTCAGCCATTCTCAGGGATTCTCAGTCTCCTCTCCGATCTCTCTTCACGGTCTGTACTAAGGATTCCCAGTGTCCTCTGTTATCTCTGTTCACAATCTGTCTTGGTGCGAAGCGACAGAGCCATGTTAAGAGTGGTAGGCAGTGAATTTTAAAATCCTCTCAAACATTTGTACCATGAACGGAGAAATGATTTTGATTTTTTAAACCCTCATGAATAGAGTGACAAACAACACAGGTACTGCCCATAAAATTAATGCTTGATTGACAAATACTTAACTAACCAAACCCATTTTACACACACACACACACAACATGTGATGATCCTCTCCCGAGTCAAGAGGTGATATGCTCTTGGGATCATCTAGTACTTTATTATCTCATGCATATCCTGATTCCTATCCCACACAATGACATTCGATGAAAGCACAACTATCATCTTTTCATTCATAGTAACTACTAACTATTTACACAACCACTCATATATTCCTCTCATTTTTCATTGGAATGACAACAAGCAATGTCTCCAAAATAAAATATGAAAGGTGCATTCACACATCAAACACTTCACAACATCGAAGGCATTTCAAAAGAGCTAAAAACCGAAGGCATAGCACTCAACATTCTCGAAAGGCATGTCACAATGGACGAAAGATACGTGCATAAAAATTTCAAATTATCAATCCACATATCTACAGGTTCCGTTTGACACCTCCTTGCCTAGTTCATTCAAAAATCAAGGGTTGTGGTGCATTGGATTCTCTTCTTCAACACTCTGTGGGACACTCTTAACCATTGAAGTGAGACATTTCTCTCGACAAAAACAACATTCAAGTAGTTACAATGATTATGCCGATAGCTATAAGTTAGCTTCCCCAAGACCAATGTGAAGGAAACTATAATGACAAGAGTCAAGACAATGTTCGCTCAAAGATAGGAGCCACAACAACATTTTTTAAGACTTTGACCCTATTATCGAGGAAACTTTGAAGAAATTTTTAAAAAAAAGGTCCATATGCGTACGTTTGTCCAACGATGTATGCCTTGAAAACAGAACCTCACTTATTGCATTGGTTCCCGAGGCATCCCTAGAATATTTTTCTGTTGGTTAAAGAGAGTGTTTTTTGAGAAATATATTGAGGGCCCTCATAATATCCCTCAGGGTGTAGATTGATTAGGAAAGAGAGATCTTTGAGGGATATATCGAGGGCCTTTGAAATATACCTCAAGATTCATACAAAGAATTTCACTAGGGATAATTTCTAGGGAACAAAAAATAATAATAATTTAGGACATAATGGAAGCACTATCCGAACTCCATTCTCCCCTAAAATAGACTCCATCCAATCCCATGAGTTTTTTGCATCACTTTTATAGAGTTGGTGAGCAGAATCATTTGTTTATAATTGTTAATAAATCTTTTTACAATATTTAAGTTACATTTCATACACATAAAGACGAACGAAAGACACTTACGATTAACAAAATATATATTCATATATAAATGCTCCAAGTATAGAAATATATTACAAACTAAATCAGGACTCTCACATATATGTGTGCTAGAATGAAACACCTAATTAGAATGTGTCCAAATCCGACCTCATCCACTTATCTACTTGCCAAAAATAGTACAAACACTATTTAGGCCAAGATCATGGTATGCTAGACTCGACTCTTTTCTTATCTCACTAGGATTTATCCTAAGTGACTATGATGGTGGGAGTGAGAGTCAGACCATATGTTTTGCTTCTGTTGTATAGCTGGTTTGAAGACAATACTTCATGAAGAACATATGCCATCAATTAACGAGAGTGTGCATCTTAATAGTATGAACAGAATATAATATATCATCGTTTCTAGTGAGACAAAAGTTAAACAATGTGGTATTTAGTACAAATATTGGTGCTAAATTTGAAAAATAAAATAACAATGATGCATTCCACAAGAAGCAACTTTGACAAGCATGGTATGAAATGTTTTTTTCTAATAATTTTGTCATAAATGTTTTTCTGATTAAAAACAATATTATTATTTCATTACTTTTAATGTACAGTTGGTTTGATGACAATGAATTTTGCAGACGAGTTTCAATCTCCATAAAAACAAGAGAAAAGTTTCTATAAACAAATGCATTAAAGGTTTGTATATATGGCTTTTGCTTTTTGTAAATAATATTTTCACTTCATGTTAATAATTTCATTGGATATTTATGTGGTGACTAATAAGAATGTACTTTGTGTTTTTTGATTAGTTTGCAAATTTTTATTTCTCTTTCAGGTCGTAAAGCCATCTAGACCTATTGAAGATGGCATTTTCATAATGTTAGACCTAAATGGCATTCTCATAAAACAATGTGATATTGGTCGACAATTCTCAAGCGATAAGAAATGGCAATCAAAACAGATCAAATTGTGACATGGGTGGTTGGAATTCTAAAGAATGTTTTGTCAAAATTCAAGATTGGCATTTGGTCCATTATGGACTATGAAACCATGCTTAATACCTACTATTTTATGGAAAGCGAGGCATGTCAAAAGCTTCCATTTTTCATGTTGTGGAGCCAAGAAAATTGCTACCAACATTCAGGTATAATGTGTCCTGAGAAGCCTTGTGTAGTTGCTAATTTCAAGCCCTTATGGTATGTATGGCATCATTAAGGTCAACAAACACAACACAATGGGTTTTATGTTTGTATATATTTTCTTATGTAAATTGTACAATGTTTGGATGAATCTATGTTCACATCCTACAATTTTTAGAAATAAGTCATGTTTGTGTTTACGTGAATGCTATCACTTGAAATTGATAAGTCTAGTATGCTTACACAATATACAAGATTCAACATTAAAAAAAATTGCTCATTAAAATTACATGATAAGATATTTAGGCAATCCAAAGTATATGATTCAAGAAAAAGGTATTTCTAAATAGAATATATAGTTCATCGAGAGAAGATAATAATGCATCAAGTTCTATTTGTCGAGCTCGTTTAAGTTCTTGAGCTTCTGGATACCGCCCGATCACGCGATTACCATAAGGCTCTAGTTGAACCTGTAGATAGGTACCATCATAGACTGACTACACTGTTGCATCCATAAATTCGTCTTTGATTTTCTGGGCAACTTGGTGTCAAGTCCTGCAAGTAAAGACTCTACATTGCATCGAGCACTCTGGTGATGAAGTTGCTCATTCCTTTGAGAGAATATATCATAAATCAATGATGCCCTTTATGTAACTTTCATGCTTTAATATTACAAGGCATATTCCCATAATGTAGGTAATAGTTTGCTTCCCAATCAATACATAGACTCCATAAATCTAGGCATGATATGTCAATATCCTACAACAAGTTTTGTCTTTCAAAATAATTATAACAATCTATCTTTTTTATGTGAATGTATTCCAGAGCATATTATAATGTACATCCTATATATAGTTCACAACTTCCAAAGGGATTTATACAAACTTGAGGATGACCATAGTGCTTGTGTCATCACTCACATGAGGTAGCCATGCATATGGTCTTCAACAAGGACATTTTAAAGGATTGGCACAAAAAAGATGATTAAGACAATAATTATGTCGTTGAACAGTTGTGATATGCAATTTCATGATACGCAATTTCATCAAAAATGGATGGTGAGCCGCATGAGAGGTGTGATGAGCCATCGGAAATTGGAGATTCGAGATGTGGTGAAAGATGGCATATCTAGGTCATCTCACATGTGCAAGGAAGACCAGAAGTTACGGAGAAAAGAATTACGAGAAAATCTAGATTGCTTCAAGGAACAACTAGAGACACCTAAGAAGCAACTAGAGACTACAGTGCCTTTTCACTTGGGTAGTGGCTGCCAAGGTGTACATTTGTTTAAATACTAATCACAATTTTGTCAGTTTAGGGAAAAATTCCCCATAAAGTGGTCTCCCACCAAGGAGAAAACAAGTATGTGTATGCCAACAATATGCAATCATTATTCAAATTATTCGAGAGACAAGGAGTGAGAATGGATTGGGATGCTACTTTTGAGGTATGGCTTCAAAATATATTTTAACCTCACTACATAGGTGTTGGTATGAAAAAAATAGCCATTGAGGGGGGGTGTTGAAATAAATGCCTATTTTGCCCCTTACGGCTTGTATACTTGTAGCTTGTAAGTTGTGCATAAGACATGTTGGTAAAACGCTTATGTACATATAGTACACCCCACTTGTGCTAATTAGGCAAGTAATAACAAGTAGGTTGAGGACCCATGTGGGTTCTAGAGCTAGAATTAGCAAGACACCACCTCTTGACATTACATGGTAAAAGTGGCCCTTTAGTTTCTACTCTGTAGCTGGTTTTCCAAGCTTTCATAGTGTGCTTACTATGTTCTTATTATACTCCATAGCTACGACTTGGATTTTGTCACACAACACATAGTGCGCTACTACTATGAACCATTCTCGGGCACAAGATCGTGATCTGATCTCATATTACTACTAAGACTATCGAAGCCGACTTGAACTCCACAGATTTTGTACAATCCATATGGGGAAGCACAATATGCAGCAATTTACATAGGACACGGGGCAGTAGCAAACCCAATAGTTTATATGTTCTTCACCAGTGTGCTTAAACATTTAATCTCAATGCTCCACTAATTCTCTTTCTTTTGTCACACAAATAATCTCTCTCTCTCTCTCTCTCTCTCTCTCTCCTCTCTCTCTCTCTCTCTCTCTCTCTCTCTCTCTCTCTCTCTCTCTCTCTCTCTCTCTCTTCATCCTTTAATTATTTGGTAGATCATAGTTTTATTTAGCAGGAGTTCATGACAAGGAAAACTTTCTATCAATGTATTTTCGTCGTCATCCTCTTGTGTTTGCTGAATGTCATCCAGATTTATGTTTTCTAAAAGATTTGTAGGCACAATTGAGAAAGTGGCTACATTATCACCTGATTGTTTATGGCCTACATGTTTTCTTCCATCATTATTGGCCTCCATTGTTTTGGCTAAACTGGGTATCATAGTCATCATAGTTGAGCAATAGACCTCCAACAAACATTTATCTTCATTGTTGCACACCAAGATAACGATCATTTGCATAGTTTGTTGCAAGGCTTCTCTGATGGCATACCCTCCTTTGTATGCATCAAGCACAAATTTTCCATGGTGATAAAATGCAGCAACTATGTCTCTAAAAAACATGTAATTTTTAGGAAAAACACTTATGTTGTCACCTTTAAAAGCACAATTCTCATAAGTTATTGGAGAAGTTAAATTTTTTTTTATTTTTTTGCTCAAAACTTCATCTCCCTCTGGTTTTAAATCTTGTTTCTTAATTGCATTTGAGCTCTCACGAAAGCTTATATCAGGTTGTGATTCTATAATCAGTCCTTCAAAATGATGGCCAACAAGACATGGGAGCTTGTGGATCTTCCATCCAACAAGCACGCAATTGGTTGCAAATGGATTTTTTGAGTCAAATATAATCAAGATGGCACAATCATCAAGTACAAGGCAAGGGTTTGTGCAAAGGGTTTTGCTCAGGTTTATGGACTTGATTATGAGGAGACTTTTGCTCTATTTGCAAAGATGGTATCAACTAGAATCATAATTTCTATTGCTTATTTTTTCAAATGGCAAGTTTCTCAACTAGATGTCTCTAATGCATTTTTTAAATGGATGTCTAGAAGAAGAGATTTATATGGATCAACCTATTGGGTTCATCCAAGACAAGAACAAAGTTTTCTTGCTCTTCAAAAGTCTCTATGGACTAAAGCAAGCTCCAAGGTTGTGGTATACTCGACTTAACACCTTTCTTGATTCACTGGGATTTAATCTTAGCAACTATGATCCTTCCTCGTATGTCAAGTTTTATGATAGAGATATTGTCATCCTTCTCATTTATGTTGATGATATCATTCTAACAGGAAGTTGGTTAGTTGAGGAAACCAAAGTTGCACTTGGAAAAGAATTCAAGATGCAAGATCTTGGAAAAATTCATTACATATTAGGATCAGAGATTGAAAAAGCTTTTGTATGTCAATCCAAGTATGATCTTTCAATGTTAAAAAAGTTCAATATGCTAGATTGTAAGAAAGATCCTTCGTGGACATCACTCTTTTTAGGAGTCTTATAGGCTCCTTAATTTGGCTCACTATAACTAGGCCTGATATATGATTTAGTGCTCATAAGTTGAGCCAAGCTATGCAAAATCCTACTATTCATCATTGGAAATTGGCCAAAAGAGTACTTAGATACATATCTTCAATTTTGATTATGGTTTGTTATATAAAAGTGAAGATCTTTCCATAGTTGGCTATTCTGACTCAGATTTTGCAAGTGATAAAGCAGATAAAAAATCTACAAGTACTTATGTCATATATCTTGGAGGAAACTTGATACCTTGGCTTTCCAAAAAGCAAGATACTATATCACTCTCATCTTGTGAAGCTAAATATAAGACACTCACTACTACAACAAAAGAAGTGCTTTGGATCAAGAGGTTGCTAGTAGAGCTAAAGATAACGAAAGAAGATTATTTACCTATGATCATGTGTGACAATATTTCAGCACAAGCCCTTGCCAACAATCCAAAATTTCATGAAAGGAGCAAACACATAGAGGTTGCACATCACTTCGTGAGAGAGAAGCTCATTGGAGGGGAAATCTACTTGGATCACATTGACACATCGTCTTGTATTGCAGATTTGCTCACCAAACCTTTGAGCAATAATTCCTTCATCAAGCATAGAGCCAATCTTGGAATAATGCCAAGATCCATGTTCAAGTCAACATAGATTGTTTTTACGAGGAGTGCTGAAAATGAAAAATCATCTATCTTGACTTTAGGATTGCTACAAAGTGTTCTCTGTGCAAGTTTGCTGTTTCATAATGTAAATGCCAAATTTGGCCTAGAAGGAACTCGAGCTATATGAGTTTCTCAAGTCTAGTTGGTAGAATATAACTTGCATACAGATTGTAGACTTAGAAATGGCATTAATATGCTTGTAGAAACTTGTGGCATATCACATGCAATTGTTATAAGTGATCCATAGTGACATGCAAGGCATGCACAAAGTGAAATGGACACATGCATGATGATTTGTACAATTCTAGTTAGAAAATGACACTTGGTAAAAGTAGGTAGTAATGCATGCATGAGATGTGACAAATGTCACTTGGACTCTAGTTTTCACTTTAGATGTGGATGAAAGGTGGATGGATGTGGTTCTACCTCGAGCTACCTCAAACTCCATAAATATGTGTAGCTATTCTCATATTTTTTTATGAAGAACCAAGCTTTGAAGCTATTCCATGCCATTTTGGATCTACACCATCATTTGCTTGAATATCTCTCTCTCTCTTTCTCTCTCTAACTCGTGTTGAGGCTTATGCTCATACACTGAATTCTTGTACTTTTGCTCTCTTGAAATCAAAGCTATCATTCTCTGATTCTTAGCATGCTAGATTGTGATTAAGCCGTTAAATTCCATACTAGATCTTGTTATTCAATCTAGAATCAGTTTGTGTGCTAATCATAAAGCTCAATAAGATCAATCCCATTTGTGGATCATTCCCCAGACGTGTGAACTTGCTGGAAATTTTGTCATCCATCACAAATTGTTGACCATATTGGCCTTTCTAGAGTTTTCACCTCTTTTTTCCCACCTAACAAGCTTCCCTCCCTTGCTTCATGTTCCTTGCTGTCAAACACCTATGGGTCCTACTATTCATGTGCCCTTTCAATGATCCTTCCTCAAATTCACCTATAGAGACCTTATTTTGACTTCTCCTTCCTCTAAATGATAAGGTTTAATGAACGCACAATGTCATTGGCGGTGATGAACCACCACCTAAACTGTAGTCTAAAGACCTCATCGAAGGGGTGCTGGGCTACCCAGCACTCGACCTTCACATGTGAAATTCAAGAAACTTTGTTGAGCTGGAAAACTTGAGACACCATACCTTGGGCTTTGTCCCTTTGACATTCATGCTGTCAAGGCCTAAGTGTTCCTCCCATTTGCCCACCCATCGGAGTGGACGAGGCACAAAGCACCAAACATGGGAGAAACCCAACGACTGACTCTATACTCATTGTTCCTCTCTCTTTCTTGCAGTTTTTGGCAAATCATTGAGTTTTTGAGCACAAGTTGTGCCCGAGGCTCATTCCGAGGACATATCTACCTGAGTGTCAATGCCCCCTTGGTCAACATGTTGGGCGTCGTCTTTGATAGAATTCCATTCCTTGCCAGGTTGTACATGTTGGATTATTTTCTTTCTTACTAATCGACTAATCGATTTTAATCCTCATACATTGTTTATCCAGTTCTGCGGAATTACCTGTGTCTTTACACAGTCTGCAGATTTACAAGTGTTTTTACACAGTCTGTAGAAATACATGGAGTTTCACAATAGTGTCACATTTCTCATATTTTTTGCTTGTCAGGAATTGTGAGATAAACTGCAGAGTCACATTTTTTGCATTTTTCAGAGTGCCTCAAATGTCAAGGAAATGACTCTGGCAAAAGGTGGGGCTACCCCAATATTAAGAAAATGAGATTTTATGACACTGTTGTCTTTTTGCGACACTGTCGCCTATGGCAGTTTTAGTTCATTTCTGCAGAGTGACTATTTTAGTTCATTTATGCAGACAGACTGTTTACGGCCAATTTTCACCGCTTATTAGCAATCAATTTCTGAGAAGGAACTGGATGAATGCTAACAGACACCAGCCAACTCGCAATCGCATTTGACGACCTAATTACTTAGTATAAATTAGTTGTTCGTACATTTCTTTTCAAGTTCAGAAGCAACGAATCAACATTGTGAATTGTAAATGAGTTGAGCGTTATTACATGACGCTTCCTACGCTCTTATCAAGCACATCATTCACAATCAGAAAGTATTATTGTTAGCTCTCTATCAAGCTTTCAAGCTTGAACTCTCTTGAGAATTCTAGATCAGTCTTTTAGAGATTTATTTTAGAGTTGCTATTGTGCTACTGCTTATCAATAGAGTTGCTTATTATTAGACTTATTCTCAATTACTCAGAGACAACTTAGAGTGTGCAGTTTCTATGCGCTATTGTTTTTGTGCTCATTAGCATCTGATTTTGTTTTTCTAAATCAATACTATCTTCCTATAATGTTCACTATATGTTAGAATGCATGCATCTCTGTATTGCTTTTGTAACTGATAAGAATTGTTTGAGAATTCAATACTTTATGTTGAGCTACGTAATCACTTAGTATCTAGCAATTTCAAAGCTAGTTGCTAAAGACTGAACGTGATTTTTCATCACTACTGATCTCAAGTGATAGAGGTCTATTTCATCGAAAAGAGATTGAAATAGAGTAATTTGAACATTTGTCCTAAACTTGACATTGTCACCTTTGATCACGCAATGAGCAATTTCAAGTGATAAAAGCTAAAATCACATGTTAGACTCTCAAACTCAAGCTTGAGTGATAGACATAAAATTTGATCTAGTGCAACACCACTTCCAATCCCGGGGGCCATCCTAATCACCTCGTACTTCCGGGGCAATGAGATTTCCAAAGTCTCAAAAGTATGACCACAAGGAGAATAAACAACTCCTCAGTTTGTTGATAACTACTGCTCATATTCTTGGTCTAGAGAGGAACGATAAGTACTACATGCTGATCATATTGATCTAGATTTTGGATTGTGTTCTAATCCTAGTGTAATCGTGTTAAATGCATGGACAATAATATCCAAAGGGGTTCTATGTAGAAGGATAACTGGGCCAGTCATTATTTTTTACAAGGCCAACTGTAACCTTGCAACATATTTTGGGATTTTGGTTTTGGTACTTATGTGCATCATTACATGGCTAGCCACTTCAGTACTATCAAACTAACAGAAATCGGGATCACTATAATTTGCTTCTGTATCTAATTTTGTGCAAACAAAGAAGTACTTCATTGAGAAACTTGGATTGCCTTTTTTCAATGCTTGTTTCTTCTTTGCTTTTGGATCTTTGTACGTAGAAAACCCATGTGTTGAAGCACAACTACAATGCCTTCACGTCTAAACTTCTTAAAGATTCCTTTTGCATTAAAATCACTCACTTTGGCCTCACATTATGCCTAGATGTTGGGATTTCTGATCTGCGCCCGTCGTGATAAAGCAAAGCGAGCGGAATCCTCGGTGCATGTAACTACGTCTATCGGATTCAAGTAGACAACGATAAATCGAATTCTGTCTTACTTGATCAGTTTCAAAGTCACTGATTAGACAGTCGATTTCATAGTCATGCATAGGTTACTTAAGTTTCAGATTTAGCTTTGCGGAAGCGATTTAGGTGAGGTGATTAGAGTGACAAATCGAACACTTCTATCAGTCATATGAAACAATTTAATCTACAAATAAGTTTATCTACGAGCATGAATCCTCGAACAATCGGGTGCAATTTGACTATTGGAGGATCAACAAATAGACACGACCGAACAAAATCAGATATTGTCCAATAGCAACTGCTAACAACACATAGTGCCTTAATCCTAATTGTAAAGTATAAATCAACTATTCTTCTAATTAGTTAGCCATGTGAATATATCTAGCAACTTAAGAATGGAAACTTACAATATCCCTTGAATGTTTTTCAGTTTGCATGAAACACAAGAGGATTAGTCTAATAAAACCTCAAATCCTGACAGGCAATCAATAAATTCAATATTTGCAACAACAGTTAGTTTATTCATTCTGGATAAATTGATTCCTCATCAATCTATTAACAAACATTTTGCTACTAATCTGAATTTAATCTGTCCAAAACATTATGGATTCATGCAAATTGTTCAGCCCGAAAAACAGATTTAGACAAAAAACTGGACCTACTCATGTAGATCATTCTACTTCAAATGAAAATTTTCTCAAGGCTTCTGAAAAATAAGAATCATAATTATCTGGTATGGCTGAAGTATCTGGTTTGGCTGAATAAGAGAATCTTCCCAGATGGTCCATGCTGAAGGATGGCCGAACAATGCCCAGATTCTTCATGATGAAGGATGGATGAACAATCTAATATGGCCGACAAAGAAGAGGTGGCCGAACTATCTGGGAACACTATCACCGATTCCTTTGTATTTATGCAGACTATCAAGAAACACGTGTATTTCTATAGAGTATGCGATTGTACAAATATTTACAACAGCTTGATGTATGGATCTAGATTGGCACAGAATAGGGATGGAGAGGATAGAAATCCAACACTAGAGACTGATGATTTCCATTCGCTTAGGGACCTCTACCCAAGCATCATTTGTTCACTTAGCTGATATCCCATAGATTCTCCCTATGATGTCACTGAATCCTATCGATTTTTCCCCTATAAAACAACCTATGGTTTGTCAAAGGACACCCTTAGAAAACATACATGCATGATCAAGTTTGATTCATGATATTGAGAATCAAGTTTATCATCTTAAGAATTAGGCAATTTTGCTCTAGGTCTCTTTTTATAGATGTGCCTTTTTAAGTCATAGGTGTGTCCTTTTCATAGGATTATCCTTCAAAAAAGCATTTAACTTTCGGTGATGATTTCTCTTTGTGGGAAACATGAGGTACACGTATAGTTACTATGTGAGGAAGGTCAATTCATAACATAGGTGAATATGGTCTTTAAGGCTCGTGCTTGCTATTTGATTGAACAGTTACCTTCCTCAAAGTGGTCGGGGGGGGCGACTCACCTTGTTTGCTAGGTGTCGCCTGGGTGGGGTGGTCCTAGATAATGTAGTTATTGATTCATTCCTAGCCCGTGTGATATGTTTCACCCATGTGTGGGTATAATGTCACCTCTATGTTTAAAGAGGATCAATGGTAACACATATGAAAAGTTGTCATTTTATAATCAAAGCTCATTCATTGTGCAGGGTCCTATTGTTCATGTGACCTTCACATGTGAAATTCGAAAAACCTTTTTGGGTTGAAAAACTTGAGCCACCCTACCTTAGGCTTTTTCCCTTTGGCATTTAGGCTACCAAGGCCCGAGTGTTCCCCCCATCCGCCCACCTGTGGGAGTGGATGAGGCACATAGCATTGAACATCGAAGAATCCCAGCGAGTGAGTTTATACTCACCTGCTGCCTTCCCCTCTCTCTCTCTCTCTCTCTCTCTTAGAGTTGTTAGAGTTTTTTTGGCAAATCAATGAGTGTTTGGACACAAGTTCCCATGGCTCATTCCAAGGACATGTCTACCTAAGCATCAACGCCCCCTTGGTCTACATGTCGGCTTCATCTTTCATGGAAATCCATTCCTTGCCAGGTTGGCCCAATTAAATCACTCAAATGTCTATTTTGAGTGATAAGGACCAAAACCATATGCTAGGAATCAAATATGGGCTATCTCAACTTATAGCCTTCAAATACAAGCCATTTGAATTTCCTAAATTTCACCATCCTCGAATTTGGTTAGCCAATGTGCAAGCTCGAAAGGTTAATAGAGCCAATATTGGTCTATCTTGAATTAGAGACTTCAGATTCGATCAATCTCAAGTGCATCCTCCCTCACACTTTTGGAGTGTATCTTGGACTTTGGAAAACAAAATTGAGCCATTTTTTGTAATATGAATTAAACTCATTGATACAAAAAGAAAAGTAGCCATTCTGATCGTGTCATTACATAGTAGTCAATTCTAATCACTCAATGAGTTATGCTGAGTGACAAGGGTCAAAATCAAGATATTTTTCAACATTGGCATCTGATTCAAGTGATAGACATCAAATTACAACATTATCAGGTTGTGGGAGTTAATTCTATTAATAAAAGATCTTTATAGGTAGAAAACTCATGTAGTCAAAGTTGTACTACAATGTCTTCACGTCTAAATTTCTTAAAGATTCCTTTTGCATTAAAATCACTCACTATAGCCTCACATTATGCCTAGAGACTGATGCTTTCCTTCTGCTTAGGGACATCCACCCAATCCTCGTTTGTCTACTTAATTGATGTCCCATAGATTCTCCCTACGATCTCATTAATTCCTACGGATTTTTCTCCTTAAAAATGACCTATGGTCTATCGAAGGGCACAAAACATACGTGCATGATCAAGTCTTATGATCACTCGTGATACTGCGAATCAAGTCTATCGCCTTAAGGTCATATGACTAGTGATCAATGACGATTAGAGGTATTGCTCTAGTTCTAGTTCTATAGGTGTGTCACAATCACTCAATGAGATATGTCAACTCATAAAGATCACTTATACAATTTTGACATTGAACTCAAGCTATCTCAAGTGATATACATTGAATTAGTGATAGATATCAAATTTATGCTGTATCACGTGATAAGGATCAATTCCATCCTTAACATATTGAGATCTAGCAATCTGAACTCCTAGACTCAATATTGGTCAAATTCAATCATTGAATGATCCATGTCAATGAAAGCGTATCAAAATAATATTGCAACATAGGCAGCAAAGTAAAGATGTCGGAAGTGACAAACAATGTATCTGAGAATCATTGAGTGATACGGGTCAAGTTCATCGAAAAGGAATTGAACTGGAGCAATTTGAATGTCCTAAACTAAAAAATGTTCATATCTTTATGATGTTGCATCTATGAATGATTTCATAAGATGTGGTTAGATAGTTGAAGCTCAAAACTAGAAGTTTCTGAAAGTCAAATAGTATGAGCAATCCATAGTGATTTGAGCAAAAAACAAGGTGTCTTTACTGATAGAATTCAAATTTAAGCTATCCCATGTGATAAGGATCAATTTCATCATTAACATATTGATATCGAGCAATTTGAAATTCCTAAACTCAATGTTTGTCAAATTCAATCATTGAATGAAACATGTCACAGAAAAATATATAAATTATATTGCAATGTAGGCATCAAAGTGAATCAAATTCAAGCTACCTCAAAGATATGCATGAAATTTGTGACATCTTAATTTCTAAACTTGATGGTTCTTAAGTTTGAGTACTTGATGTGCAATCTTGATTTCAATCACTCAATGGGATATGTTGATTGATAAAGATACAAAATACAAGTTTGGCATTAAACTATCTCAAGTGATATACAAATCTGGGCTATTTACATTTTCAGGACATGAAATTTCTCAAGCTCAATCAATAAGTGAGCAATATAGAGTGATATGAGCTAAAAACAAGTTGTCATTAGTGATAGAAATCATATTTAAGCTATCTCAATTAAGGATCAATTCCATCCATAACATGTTGAGATCGAGCAACTGGAGATTCATAAATTCAATATTGGTAAAATTCAATCTTTGAATGATCCATGTCAAAGAAAAATATCAAAATTATATTTCAACATTGGCCTCAAAGTGAAGATTTCTAAAGTGATAGACATTAAATATAAGATACATTGAGTGATACATGTCAAGTTCCTTAAAAAGGGGTTGAACTTGAACAATTTGAATGTCCTAAATTCAAAAATGTTCAAATTACATGACTCAATGAAATATATTAAGTGATAGAAATCACAACTACATGTCAAGCATCAGAATTGAATTTTCTTGGGTAATATGCATACAATTTGACTAGTCTCAATGTTGTAAACTTGAAATTCCTAGGATTCAATCGAGCAATATTTGATGGTAAGGGCCAAAATCAAGCTATCTTGAGTGACAGAAAACAAAATGGAGCCATTTGTAGTGATATGGATTAAACTCATGGATACACAAACAAAAGTAGCCAATCTGATCCTCTAATTGCAAATGGTCAATTTTAATCTCTAAATGAGTTATGTTGATTGACAAGGGTCAAATTCAAGATAGCTTACGACATAGGCATCAAGTCATAGATGTCAAATTGGAGCTATATCAGGTTGTAGGAATCAATTTGATTAATAGGGGATTGGACTAGAGCAATTCAAATGTCTCACACACAAGGTTGGCCGAACTGAATCACTAGATGAGTTTTGTCATGTGCTAAGGACCAAAACGACATTTCAAACATAGACTTAAATGAGCCATTTGAATGTCTGAAACTTAAGATTTATCCAATTCAATCAACGAATGAGTGATCCTGAGGATAAGGACCAATGTCGAGCTATGGTGAGTGATAAAAAACAAATTTAAGTCTCAAGTGATTAAAATCACATGTTTGGAACCAAAATCAAGCTATCCTGTATGATGTGGTTCAAGTTTGAGCCATTTAGAAGATTCCTTGAATTTGATCACTCAATGAGAATCTTGAATGATATGATCCAAAATCAAGCTATCTCGGGTTAACAAAACCAAATTTGAGCTATCTCAAGTGATAGAGGTCTATTTCATCAAAAAGAGACCGAACTATAGTAATTTGAATGTCCTAAACTTGACATTTTTTATTTTGATCACACAATGAGAAATTTCAAGTGATGAAAGTTAAATTTGCATGTTAGACATCAAACTCGAGCTTGAGTGATAGACATAAAATTGATCTAGCGCAACATCTAAACTAAAGATGAAGCAATATCGGGCTTTATGTTTAGTAATGTTCTTCTAAAATGAACTAAAAGTCTATATTGAATGTGTGTACTTTATTTCTTCATATTCTCGTCGGAGCTCATTTAACCCTATATGTTATTTGAATTCCATTACATGATCTAACACGATTCACTTTGAATTAGGAGATGATATACCACATAGATACTTGAGTTATAATACCAGTTAACTAAAATTTTAATAGTTAGCTTACTTAACTAAAATACGATAGTTAACTAGGAAACTACTAACTAACTAGCTAGGGAACGAACATTTATGTTACTATAGTTAGTGAGCTATTATACCACTAAACTAGTTAATTAATTATTCTGATAGTCAAGTAGTTAGATTCTAATAAGTAACCAACTAATAATAACTAACTAATAACGAAAGTTTAGCAGATTTGATATCTAGTACTCAGATTAATATTTAGTAAAGTTATATTTAGGTATTTTAGTATTTGATATTGAGTATATTATAGTAATATATAGTCATACTAATACACTTTTTATTTCATATTTGTAAAATGTATCTAGTATATCATAATAAATAATATAACATACTAAGTAATAAGTATTTAGTACAATAAGAGTTATTCCAAATAAGTTATTCCTAGTTAAAAGGGGATTATAAGTCATCCGAAATGCATTTCTTAACCATGAAAAATCATGTAAAACTAGGGAATTTCATGTTTTTCCTATATAGGAAACGAACAAAAATTTCTTGTGATTCCCTAGAGAGATAATGACAGATTCTTGAGGTGAGAAAAGGATAATGGAAATTGTTGACCATACTGGCCGTTCTAGAGTTTTCACCTCTTTTTTCCCACCTGACAAGCTACCCTCCCTTGCTTCATATTCCTTGCTCTTGGACACCTATGGGTCCTACTATTCATGCGCCCTTTCAATGATCCTTCCTCAAATTAACCTATAGAGACCTTATTACGACTTCTCCTTCTCTAAATGATAAGGTTTAATGAACTCACAATGTCATCGACAAAGAAAAACCACCCCCTATACTGCAATCTAAAAACCTCATCGAAGGGGTGCTGGGCTACCCAGCTCTCAACCTTCACATGTGAAATTCAAGAAACTTTGTTGAGTTGGAAAACTTGAGCCACCTTACCTTGGGCTTTCTCCCTTTGACATTCATGCTGCCAAGGCCCGAGTGTTCCTCCCATCTGTCCACCCGTGGGAGCGGACGAGGCACAAAGCACCCAACATGGGAGAAACCCAATGACTGACTCTATACTTGGGTGTTGCCTGCCCCTCTATCTTTCTTGGAGTTTTTGGAAATCATTGAATTTTTGGACACAAGCTGTGCCCGAGGCTCATTCCAAGGACATATCTACCTGAGCGTCAACACCCCCTTCGTCTACATGTCAGACATCATCTTTGATGGAATTTCATACCTTGCCAGGTTGTATGGTGAAAAGAGATGCTTAACAATGCATGAGGTCCATCACATGTGGACAATAAAATTGCGGATCCACACACAAAATGGGTCAAGACAAAGAAGGTTGGATTTTGGTGATTCTTTGTGAAAGATTTCAGATCCTTAACATCCAATCTACTTGAATGATCTTTTGTTAGAAAGAGAAATACACTACCAATCTCACCAATGTAGAAAAATCATCATCTACACACAAATTGAGATGCAAACACCAATAAGACTTGGTCAAACTTGAATGAAATGATTATGTACTGTTGATGTCTATACAAAACCAGCAAGCTACTATATTTCACACATATGGATCCAAAAATAGCAAATATAGATCATTCTACACATATAATTGCAAGCAATCACCAAGATAGTGCACCAATGGATAGTAGAACCCAAGAGAACCTTATATAAGCATGAAATGAGATAGAGAAGAGAGAAGATTGCTCTCTCCATGGGTTACATCCTTTTATAGCAGGTCCAAATCCTATTTGGCCACTTGGCTTTCCCACCAAAATGCTAACCCTACCAATTTTGGGTCTAGATTCAATGTACCCAGCTATTCAAATTGAATCTACTCAAACTCACATTCTAACTTTCCCACACTTTCAAAAAGTTTTTATTCAAATGAAATTTAGACTTATGAACTTTGAAAAGTCAGCCTCTAAGTCTAAAACAAGTTATGGCCTCAACATGCCAAATATGGAAATATTGCAAAATGTGATGAAACTAGTTGACTCTTTCGCACTCCCTCTTCAACTAGTTTTAGCATAGACTTTGATAATACTCCAAGTGAAGTCCTATGCTTAATGAACAAGTCTTTTCCCAATGCTTTTGTGAAGATATCAGTTACACATCTCCTTGAAGACACATATTGAAGCTCCACCTCCTTTGCAATGACTCGCTCCCTCACAAAATGATATTGTAACTCAATATGCTTGCTCCTAGCATAGTTTTTGAAAATAGAACTTTGATCCATCATAAGAATGATCTTCTTCCTAAGAATAAATCTCCTTTCAATGATCATGTAATGCTCAAAATAGAAACAACCATAATTTATATAGAGAATAGTGTCCACTTGGGATGCTTCACTATTTCTTACATCAATTTTACATGTCAAAATGTGACTAGAACATGAAGAATAAAATAGAATGTTAATGAAATGATTCTACCATGCTTCCAACTCCGAACTCTCTGGAATAATACAGCAAACAAACAATAAATGTGAGTGATCAACTTTTGCTTGCATGTCTCCTCCTTTGTCATTTGTTGCCATGTATCCACCATGATACTCCATGAATAGTCGCCATCTCCATCTCCATCTTGCCATAAGATGCCATCAAGCCTTGATGACTTGACCATGAATGAATGACATAATGAACCTCCAATAGCTTCATTTCCATTAGAAAAACCAGCCAAGAATGCTAGTACAAATCCAACATTAAAACAATGCTCACCATTGTAGCTAGTTTTACCATATCTTGACAATTTGCACACATCCACATGAAAATGCTCAAACATGAGATAGAACAAGTAAAGTAAACATGAGATCGATCACTATTACTACTGGGTAATTCAGAGAATACCATTACGCAAAAGATCGATTCAAGTGGACCCATACATACATGAAGATTCTAAACTGTCATTTGAGGTACCCAAATATATTATACGCAAAAGATCAGATCATTTGAACACATTGATGGCGTACTTACATTACTTACACCCTGATTAGCACTGGGCGCTTGCGATGTGTCATTCAAAACATACTTGAAGATTGACAACTGTTATTGGCGTAATTCAGAGAAGTAAACTAATATTCCGCAAAAGATCGGTTCACGTGGACCAATATGAAGTGCTCACACCTAATCTGCAGCCAATGCATACTAGAAAAATTTAGAGCTGTTATTGAAGAGATTCAAAGTATAACATTACGCAAAAGATCAGGTGATGTGGAAACACTCTCACGAATTACTTGTACAAACCTAGTTTTGAGCTTAATTCAGGGTTTAAGGGCTCTCATCAAATAATTACATTAGCGCGCCAACAGCCTCCAAAGTAGTCACCATCGTTAGTTATTGCACAGGTTTTTGTAGTGGACCATCTTATGTCGAACTTAGACGACGGGGTGTAGATGCGGTTTGACCTGAATAGATCACGGCCCATTAGAATGTCATAATATTGATACCCCTCCTAATCCTCACATATAGGAGTCGAGTTCTATCCTCGGCCCTTATGTTATTAGCACTTGGAGTTTCTAACGAAGCAGAAACTGGCAGATTAAATCGAGTAATCATCCGTATCGTGCTAGTCCAGGACCGTACATTTATACGGTGGTTCTGCATTTATGTATTTACGTATTTATATGACTTTAAAATGTATGATGCATTCATCATGAACATTCACAAAATAGAACAATAGAAACGATCAAAATGCACAAAACAGAAACAGAAACGATGAAATTTCTATTCCAAAACTTCCGTCATACATTTCTTTACTTCTAAAAACTTCATATCTGAAGTGGGCGTCCAAAATCCTCTGATTACAAAAGTAACTAGTACGTAAGCATTAAAAGTTTGCTTCATATAGCATTCACAGCATTGGTATTTCTTACATCCTTTTCATTCAAAAGCAACCCATCAATCCCAACAATATGCAATCATTATTCAAATTATTGGAGAGACGAGTGAGAATGGATTGGAATGCTACTTTTGAGGTATGGCTTCACTACATAGGTGTTGGTATGAAAAAAATAGCCACTGAGGGGGGGTGTTGAAATAAATGCCTATTTTGCCCCTTATGGCTTGTATACTTGTAGCTTGTAAGTTGTGCATAAGACATGTTGGTAAAACACTTATGTACATATAGTACACCCCACTTGTGCTAATTAGGCAAGTAATAACAAGTAGGTTGAGGACCCACGTGGGTTCTAGAGCTAGAATTAGCAAGACACCACCTCTTGACATTACATGGTAAAAGTGGCCCTTTAGTTTCTACTCTGTTCTTATGATACTCCATAGCTATGCCTTGGATTTTGTCACACAACACATAGTGCGCTACTACTATGAACCATTCTCGAGCACAAGATTGTGATCTGATCTCATATTACTACTAAGACTATCGAAGCCGACTTGAACTCCACGGATTTTGTACAATCCATATGGGGCAGCACAATATGCAACAATTTACGCAAGACACGGGGCAGTAGCAAACTCAATAGTTTATATGTTCTTCACCAGTGTGCTTAAACATTTAATCTCAATGCTCCATAAATTCTCTTTCTTTTGTCACACAGGTAATCTCTCTCTCTCTCTCTCTCTCTCTCTCTCTCTCTCTCTCTCTCTCTCTCTCTCTCTCTCTCTCTCTCTCTCTCTCTCTCTCTCTCTCTCTCCTCTCTCTCTCTCTCTCTCTCTCTCTCTCTCTCTCTCTCTCTTCATCCTTTAATTATTTGGCAGATCATAGTTTTATTTAGCAGGAGTTCATGATAAGGAATACTTTCTATCAATGTATTTTCTTCGTCATCCTCTTGTGTTTGCTGAATGTCATCCAAATTTATGTTTTCTAAAAGATTTGTAGGCGCAATTGAGAAAGTGGCTACATTATCACCTGATTATTTATGGCCTACATGTTTTCTTCCATCATTATTGGCCTCTACTTTTTTGGCTAAACTGGGTATCATAGTCATCATAGTTGAGCAATAGACCTCCAACAAACATTTATCTTCATTGTTGCACACCAAGGTAGCGATCATTTGCATATTTTGTTGCAAGGCTTCTCTCATGGCATACCATCCTGTGTATGCATCAAGTAGAATTTTTCCATGGTGATAAAATGCAGCAACTATGTCTCTAAAAAACATGTAATTTTTAGGAAAAACACTTACGTTGTCTCCTTGAAAAGCACAACTCTCATAAGCTATTGGAGAAGTTAAAAAAAAATTGAACTTTTTGTTCAAAACTTCATCTCCCTCTAGTTTGAAATCTTGTTTCTTAATTGCATTTGAGCTCTCACAAAAGCTTATATCAGGTTGTGATTCTATAATCAATCCTTCAAAATGATGGCCAACAAGACATGGGAGCTTGTGGATCTTCCATCCAACAAGCACGCCATTGGTTGCAAATGGATTTTTTGAGTCAAATATAATCAAGATGGCACAATCAACAAGTACAAGGCAAGGGTTTGTGCAAAGGTTTTGCTCAAGTTATGGACTTGATTATGAGGAGACTTTTGCTCTATTTGCAAAGATGGTATCAATTAGAATCATAATTTCTATTGCTTATTTTTTCAAATGGCAAGTTTCTCAACTAGATGTCTCTAATGCATTTTTTAAATGGATATCTAGAAGAAGAGATTTATATGGATCAACCTATTGGGTTCATCCAAGACAAGAACAAAGTTTTCTTGCTCTTCAAAAGTCTCTATGGACTAAAGCAAGCTCCAAGGTTGTGGTATACTCGACTTCACACCTTTCTTGATTCACTAGGATTAAATCTTAGCAACTATGATCCTTCCTCGTATGTCAAGTTTTATGATAGAGATATTGTCATCCTTCTCATTTATGTTGATGATATCATTCTAACAGGAAGTTGGTTAGTTGAGGAAACCAAAGTTGCACTTGGAAAAGAATTCAAGATGCAAGATCTTGGAAAAATTCATTACATATTAGGATCAGAGATTGAAAAAGATTTCGTATGTCAATCCAAGTATGATCTTTCAATGTTAAAAAAGTTCAATATGCTAGATTGTAAGAAAGATCCTTCGTGGACATCACTCTTTTTAGGAGTCTTATAGGCTCCTTAATT
>MU836397.1:0-29547 GCA_029204225.1 Diphasiastrum complanatum | reverse complement strand
TTTTGCCGAGTTAGCCAGACCAAATCTACAAACTCACAAACGATCCACATTGGAATGAGGAGGCCCTAAAAGCTTTTCAAAAGCTTAAGGATGCATTGGTTTCAACACCAATCTTACGCCCACCCAATTGGTCCACCTGAGTTTCACGTGCATACGGACACATCGAAGTATGGAGTTGGAGCAGTCTTAACCCAGCCAGGTGAACACAAAAGGGATTTTCCAATTCAGTTTGCAAGTCGCAGCTCAGTGATACCGAATAAACTATTCAATCACAGAGCGGGAAGCACTGACAATGATCTATGTGTTAAGAATTTTGACATTACTGATGGCCACACATTTTGCTTTTTATATGGACCATCAACTCTTGCTCTATCTCCTTAATAAAAAAACTTGGCAACACCGGAAGAATTACCAAATGGCTACTTCTGTTGTTGGAGTTTGATTTTTGGATAGTAGTTCGCAAGGAAAAACAACACTACATGGCAGATCATGTTTCACAAATCAAGGGAAAGGAGATTGCCACCCAACCCGACGTTGAGTTAGCAGATGCTGCCTTATTTTATGTGGACACGGTACCAGAATGGGCTGCCGACATTGTTGAATATCTAATGCGTGGCCAACCAAACAAATCACTACCAAAGGCGGAACAACGGAAATTGATCTTGAAGGTTAAACCTTATCAGCTGATTGCCGGCCAGTTGTATCGAAGAGGTCAAGATGGAATTCTTCGGCGGTGTATTCTTCCTCATGAGACCACCCAGATCATTTCACTTTCACATGAAGGCATGGGTGGGGGTCATTTTGCATCTAACATTACAGTTTGCAAGGTCCTGCAATCATGATGTTGGTGGCCAATGATTCATAAAGATACGGAAGAATACTTGAAAAAAGTGCGATGTGTGCCAAAGGGCAAGGAGACCAACGAGATTGAACTATGAACTACTGCACCCAGTCTTAGCCCAAACACCGTTCGAAAAATGGGAAATTGGATTATATTGGTCCAATTCACCCTGCAGCAAGGAGTTCCAAGGCTCGATACATAATCGTAGCCATAGACTACCTCACCAAATGGGTCGAAGCCAAGGTAGTAAGAGTAGCTGATGCTAGGACCACTGCCAAGTTCCTTTATTAAAATATCATTGTGCGCTTCGGATGTCCGGCGGAACTAGTCAGTGATCGCGGAAGCCATTTCATCAACGAGACCATCAAATCGTGATCCACAGAACCAGTACACCTTATTATCCTCGTGGTAATGGGCAAGTAGAATCATCCAATAAGATCCTATGTAGCGTGCTCACAAAAATAGATGAAGCTAGCAGACCTGATTGGGAACACAAGTTGCATGCTGCACTGTGGGCATTCAGGACAACATATAAAAGGAGCATTGATCAAACACCCTTCCAATTGGTATATGGTCATGATGTTGTGATGCCATTAGAGTTTTTAGTTCCTTCATTAAGGATTGCCACCGCGCAACGTCTTAATGAGTCCAAATCTCTACGGCTATGCCACGAAGATCTGCATAAACTATGTGAAACACGCTTACTAGATGTGCATGCACTGGCAGCTGAAAAGGAAAGACGCAAAGCTTGGCATGATTGCAGATTACAAAAGAAGGATCTTTGTTCAGGATATCTGGTCCTGATGTATAAAACCAAGGCGATCAAGAAGAAGTTAAAATTCACTGGCGAAGGTCCCTATCGGATCAAGGAAATTCTTAATCATGGAGCCGTGAATTTAGAAAAGTTAGATGGGACACCATTCGATACACCCACCCAACGATAGTCGGTTGCACAAGTCTTGGCCACCACAGTGAGATAGATCCAGATTGGTGGGGGCACGTTACGAAAAGCTAATCTACCAAGCCATCACCGCTAGATCTAAGAAGATCACGCCAAATCAAGCTAAATCCATCAAGATTCAGCCAAATCTGACAAGATCAGGGAAATCTATCAGAATCCAAGGAGGATCCAGATTTAGATAGGATAAAAAAGGAAGTTGATCATCAGATTGACTGATGGATCTACTACCAAGAATCCATCAAAACTTTCAGAGAACTACCAACAGTCAGATCAAGCCTGGATGAAGCTGCTTACCAGCTTACAAAAGTTAAAAATTAGAAAATCTCGAGATCTCGTCAAAAAACACTCCGAAAGCTCACTTTTCTCATGATTTTTTGAGATCCCCTAGGAGATAGCTCTTAAAAATTGGACAGTCACCAGATTTGACCTAGATGCATCCATGGAAATATTTGTGAGAGTTCCTGATGGAGGAATCATCATTTTTTATTGTACGCGAGAGTTCCCAGAAGCTGAATTTTCAGAACTCTCACAGAGCATCAAGATCATCTTACCAACCCTCACAAGGTGCCTAAATGGAATCAGAGTAGTGAAAATAGCCTGCCTACATGGTCTGATCTTGAAAATCCAATCATAGGAACAAGTTGTGCAAGAGATCACTTCATGTGAGAGTTGAACCCTCGCACACAGTCTAAACCCTCGCAGAACCTTCGCATAGCAGTCAAATCACCTTATGAACTCTCGTAGACTTCCTTGAGGTCTTAGAATTTTGTGAAGAAGGTGCCTGCCAAAATTTGGGTGGAACTGAACAAGGAAAACTGAATTTCACCTAATACGCACTCTAAATTCCGCTATATAAGGGCTGAATTCGAGTCATTTGTCACCTTTGCTAGCGAAGCTCTGTCGAAATTTACTCTGAAATTACCAAGTTCTCCGTTTGCAACCAAACTTCCTACCAACTGTCATCTGATATTATTGAACATCGATCTGCACTCTGAACTACACTCCTTGTCTTCCAACACTCGTTATTCTCAGTTTTCTACTTTTTCCACATCTTTTTCCATTCGCCACCGTTTTTCTTACTTTTTTGACCTCTAATTATCACTGCTAACATGGCCTCCTCATCCTCTGAAGACTCTGGCGCCAAACAGGTGATCCAGCATGACATCCCCGAGGCCACACAGATTTGGCCTCTAGCCTCTTACACCCTGATCCAACCATGGCTACAGACAACCAGCCCACTTCTAGCGGCAATGGGTTTTTACCCGGCGCTCTTCCATTCTGAGATTAACATGGGCCTCGCCCTTCACGCTTACGCCACCTGGGACGAGTACAAGGGTCGTTTCCACTTCCTGTACCAAGGTACCACATACAAGGTTAGGATTAACACTGACTCGATGGTCACCATTGGCATTATGTCCAGTGATCGTCAACCCATCTCCCATCGCCATGCCAAAGCTCTGATCAAATCATTCGTCACCCAAACCACACTAGAAATCCCCATCCAGACACATAGTAGAATCCTTTCTAGAATTTCCTAACCCCTCTGTTGTGCCATACGACTGGCATAGCTTCCTTACTCGAGAACTAACAAACTTCATCAAACCCAACAACCGTGAGCAAATTGCAGCAGGCCCCCTGTTGTGTAACTTTGTCTGCGCACTTCTTGAGGTGAAAGTGCGCGGTTTCCGACACTCATCCCTCTTGTCTACCCTTGTGCCACATACTAACCTTTATCTACAATCTCAGGCATCCACCTCCTCCCAACCTGTAGTTATTAACACAACGGCCAGCAAACGAATGCATGGCGCTGCCTCTACATCCACATCTCTACCTGTTACCCGAAGACATGTCTCCACTGCCGCACTAACCACTCCAACAACCACCGCCACTTCTTCTTCCGTGCAACCCCCCACTCCAATTTTTGTTGTCGCTACCTCTCTTTCTATTCCATCCACATCTGTTTCTGTCTCCATCCTCGTTTCTTCTGTTGATACCACTCCTACTTCTCTTCTAGTGTCCACTACTCCATCACCATCGCATCCTCCATCACTCCTACCACCACCGTTGCTCCTCTCACATTCAATCCTTCTGATTCACAACTGTCCTCCGACACTCTGGCATGGATGCAAGTTATCAATTTTTCACCCCCACGCCAGACACTTTCTGCTCCATCCTCACCTTCTTCCATAAACACACCACCCCTCCAATTTCCCTCTGTTCCTCCCATCCTCTCGTTCGGACAAACCGTCCTCACCCCTATTTCCACGATTATTTTTGAAACCCCACCCGCTTTGCCAACAAAGGTTGTCGAGGGAAACCAACCGTTGCCTGATGATGCATTTGTTCAAACAGTTTTTCTACCATCGCCAGATCGGACTGATTCCACCGCCCTAGATGGCATCAGGTCCAATGAGAATCTGATAGAAGATAATGACGACGGGATTACACCAGTCATCGGGGCCGATACAACACAAGCCCCTGTCAGTGCCAGTGTACCGGCTGCTCCCACGGACCTAAGAACGGCGTACCAAACTCTGGGAAAATACATCCTGGATGCGGTAGAAGCCAAAGCTATTCTGGAAAGCAGGGTACTACACTTGGCGACAAATAATACACAACTACGAGCAGACCAATACGAACAAGCAGGGCACCAGGAGATTGCCAAGCTGCAGCAGAAGGAGGAGGGCCTCAATAAATATATCCAAAGCCTCTCCAACACGCTGACTGAGGCCTCCACGAAGGTGTGGGAGCTCCAAGCTGAAGCGTCCCAACGGCTTGCCCCCATCCAGACGCAACTTACCCTTTTGGAAGCAGAGAATACGCGCTTGGGGACGGAGGTCAAAGTCCTACAAGACGACAAGCTTGTCTGATTAGTTCAACCGACACTGAACTCAAGGCCGCTTTCTCAATCAGAGATGAATCTTCTACGACGTCAGGTGCAGGTTTATAGCCAAACCTAAACAGCTACCAGACAGAGTTCAACAAGTATCGGACAAGCGCAACACATGAGCTCGCCCAAGCCAAGCAAGCCCTCAAGGCGTGTCGAAAATTCATGGACGCGAAGGCCCAGCCCACCATCGTGGTAATCTCATTGCCACCTAATTTTGATGCTGCGCAGGCTAGTACTAGCCAAGATCAAAGCTAGCAGGCAGCAGGGGGATCTCAAACAGATCAAGGGTTCGAAGGCCGACCAAGGGCAGACAAATATAGCTGCTGAGACGCGAGACCAGAGCCAAGGCACATCATCCAGAGGTTCGCGCACGATATTTGTCAGCCGGGCCTTCCGAAGACCCAAGTCCGTAGAGAAGAAAATCAATAAATTCCTATCAAAGTATCTCCACGAGTCATCAAGAGTCACCCTCTGGACAAGATCACACTTCAGAATTCTAATTGGCCGATCATACAGTTAGAATATGGGTGGACTACATACGTAGATGCCAGAAGGGTTCTCACCACGTTCGCAAACCATTATATCAATTGCCCTGATCCCACAGTCCGCGCGGCAGCCACTTACGCCTGGGACTTAGAACATCTAATGGGGATCGAGACTAAATGGGACAATTTTTTCCCATCCATATTCTTTGACGTTAATAAGGCACTACCTTTAGACAAAGTCGAAGAGCAGCTGCCAATCGCTCGTGTGTATTACCGAGCTATGATTCTGGGCGATCCATGGACACACAGATTCCAAACATGGGTGGACCAAAATTGGCTGCGAGGAGTCCACAAGCCCCTTCACACGCCCAAGGACTTGAAGAAACTGGACCGCCTCAACTTTATGGAGGACTTCACCACCTACCTGATCTAGCGAAGGCGGGCGAAGAAAACGCTATACTAAATTGGCAGAGTGCCGAGGGACCGACACTACTTCAGGCCGTGGGTCCTGTTGGAGTATTCCCAACAAAGTGTAAATAAATAAAATCATCCAATAAAATGTGTTGTGAGGGCATGGCATCCTGCGTGTATAAGCCCATGGCCCAATGAGCACGGAAGTGAAGTTGTAAATAAAATAATAGACTTGGGCCTTTTGTAATTAAAATAAAACTTGAGGCCCAAAGTCAATGCTAAACTTAGAGTTTACTTTTTAGAGTTGGGTCCAATTTTGGACTCACATGAGTCTTGTGATTTTCAATGTACTTTTTGTGGACCCTTGGATCAAGTTGGGTCCAAGATGAATGGATAGGATCAATGTGAATATTAGCCAATAGGATTGAGGGGCAAGGGCCTTCCCCATTTTATAAAAAGGCACCATTTGTACACTATTTTCATGCTTAATAGAGAGGAGGAGACTCTACCATTTTCAAAGCTCAAGCATCCTCATTTGCTAATCAATCTTGCTTATGCTATTGTTGTGATTGCTTGTTATTTTCATTTCCCATGATTTTTGGTTATGCTAGTTAAGGTTTTTCCATAAGCAATGACATTGAGCATTTGAGCTAATCTCCATCTCATCTCTCTCTCTTTCTCTCTTCTTTTCTCTCTTCCTCTCCTTTTCTATCCCTTTCCTTCACCCAAATCATGATGAATGTTAGAGTAGACTATGAATGTTAGTGTTTTACTGGGAAGACCATGGTTGAGGACTTCGCAAGTAGTACACAACTGGGGTAGGGAAAAACTCACCTTCGAGAACAGAGAACAGGCTGTAAAGGTTGATCCAACCACATGGGCGGTGAAACCTATTGCACCCAAAGCTGATGACGGATCATCCATGACAGATCACACGATTGATCTCCCAAGGCCAGCCAAGGGAGGTCACTATGATTCAGAGACGGATGTCGTGATATGGACAGATGCATTAGCAGCTATTGACTGCCAGGCATGTCAATATGAATCAGATCCAAAACCTAGTACATCTTCACCCAAATGTTACACCATGGACACACCAATCACATTTGGGGTGAAATTGCATGCCTAGCAACTCTCAATCTAGTAGGGTCATGATACATCAAGGTTTTCTAATCATGCTGTAAGAGCAAGTTCATCTTGCTTCGCACTCATGGAAACAAAAAGACTAGTAGATGAAGTGGTGGCTAACAATAGTACCTCCGGCCCAAGGTTGTATCAGAAATGGTGGGAGGCACACCTACGTACAATAATCTTGGATCTCAAAGCGATCAAATCACAGGTCGAATAAAAAGAAATCCAACGTTTTTTGTTGACGTTGAAGTGAACAACTCACATAGGCCAGAATTTGTAATGTTAATCGACCTAGACAACATGGTGGTAGACACATTAATTTCTCCAATTTGGAAACAAAACATGATGATGAAGCACGTTGACCATATTGATAAAGCAACATCTAGTGTTGTCACAGAGACTGACATTCATGACACCATCTAGGCAATTCGTCAAACCGAGCAAGGCAGTAGGGTGACTTGTATGGGATGGCTTGCATCTGAATTGGGTAAAAAATAGATCAAGAATAGCTCAAAGGGAGTTCCTACCTCTTGTTTTTTGGGAATTCACCAACGAACAAGTGGAAATAAAAACAATTCATGTGGTTCTGTAATGACAGTGTGGATCATATGTGGACACCATGCACATCAATTGTGTGTGGAATTCCTAGAATACCTTCAAAATGACCTGTACAAAAGGGTACTAGCTTACAACATGAGGAACAAGAGATGTTACAAAGAGCTAGATTTGTTCTTATTCATGCTCCATAAAACATAATTCCAACTATTGAGGGAGAGGATATTCTTGAGAGTTGCCAAAGTGGGACTCATGTATGTACATGGATATCAAATTTGGCCCTCAAGAAAATAGATTTGGCTTTGAGTTTATTTGCCAAAATTCTATCAGCTACCATAATTGCACGGTTTAAGCACAAGATTCTTGAAATAGAAACAAAAAATTCAATCCAAACGAGCTGAAGCCTATGATGTGAGCATATCTAAGCACCCCTCTTGCACATGTGAAGATTTTTAGTGGCGACAAAGGACTGGAAAATCCTATCTTGCATGCAAGCAAATGTACTACATTTTCTTACGTGTGCTTGGGCTAGACATGAATCATAGTATGTGTAAGAAAAAGGACTTGTTGCACATGCTTTCTTGTACACGTAGCTTCACATGTAGTTGAGTTAGATGTTTAGTAAAAAGATATTTTTGCTATGTTATTTTAAATAGTTCCATGACATTATTATATGATATAGTGATTTTTGTTAGCAATATGGATTCAAGAGTCTTAGTTCGATTGTGTGATATATTTCCATTTATTTGACAAAGTTAAAGCCAAAATTGCACTTTAATATATCAAATGATATACCTGGAATTTATAAAAGTAGTTGAAACAGATTCAAAATGAAGACAAAACAATGAAACAACCATCACAACATAAGAAAACGTCATAAGGAATCACTTTATAATATTGTCTAAAAAACCGTTACCTCAAAAGCTCACTCACATTTCTGAAAAAGCTCGCTCGACAAAGCTCACTCGAATTTCACACTCGTTCATCCTCTTGAGTTGATCCACTCGGATGTGCATTTTGCAAGCACAAGGAGCAATGGTGGAGCCACAATTTTTTTGACCTTTATTGATGACTACCCAAGATATGGTTGGGTATTTTTATTTTCTTCTAAAGCACATGTCTTTGAGAGTTTTTTCAAATTTAAGACTTTTGTTGAGAAGCATCATGATCACAAGATCAAATTCTCTAGAAGTGATAATGGTGGAGAATATATCTCCATTGAATTCGAACCCTTTTGGGATCAAGAAGGGATCAAGAAAGAAGTTTCGTGTCCCTACACCCCTCAACAAGAGGTGGCTGAGAGGAGGAATAGAACTTTATGTGAGTGTTCTAAGGCTCTAAGTGTATATGTTCAACTACTAAAGTCATTTTGGGGAGAAGCTCTCATGTGTGCTAATTTTTTATGCAGTAGAGGTATGTAGCTCTCTAACTAGTAAAACATCTTATGAGTTGTTGTATGGAGGAAGGCTTAATCTCAAAGACTTAAAGGTGTTTGGATGCATTTATTGTGTACATGTCCCTTTGTACAAAAGGAGCAAGGAGGATCCATCATCCATGAAGGGGATCATGGTAGGTTATGGCTATGCAAGCAAAGGTTACAAGATTTACATTCCCTCTTCTTAGAAGTTTGTCATATCTAGAGATGTCATTTTTTATGAGACTAGAATGTATAAACTTGAAGATGATTCAACTAACCACTCTATTGGAAGAGAGGTAGGTGAGATCAAAGAGGAGCTTGATCATGAGGAGGAGCTAGAGCTGAGATCACCATCCACACCAAGAAGAGCCACAAGAGCTAGGATGGAGCCATCAAGGCTCACCTACAAGGACAAGGGTAAGCAAGCCAAGGGGAGTACATATTCTTTTGATCTCATCACATCTTTTGAAGAGCCTTCAAGCGTTAATGACGCCTTAGAGTCAAAGGAATGGTTTAAGCTATGTGTGATGAATAGAATGCATTGAATGAAAATGATACTTGAATGCTCGTTGATCTACCTATGGATAAGAATGTGATTGGGTGTAAGTGGGTTTTTAAGCTCACATTGAATCAAGATGGGAGTGTTTGTAGGCATAAAGCAGGGTTTCATCAAGCAAGGGATGGAAGACAAGGTGTGCCATCTCAAGAGAAGCTTGTATGGTTTGAAACAAGCTTCTAGATCTTGGAATACAAGACTCAAAATATTTATAATCTCTATTGGATTTACTCCTAGTGAGTATGACCCTACCTTCTTGTACATAATAATGAGTGAAAAAGTTATCTCGAGTATTTGCAGATGATTTTTTGTATGGGAAGTACTTAGAACTTCAGATTATGTCTTCATTTTTCAATCTAAGTGTGTTATTTCATTACTCAATAAGCTTAACATGCATGGATGTAAGCATGTAGAGACTTGGAGAATGATGTAAAAGCTACCAATAATGAGCATGAACGATCCTTCAAGGACACCACTCTTTATAGGCAACTTATTGGCTCCTTAATGTGGATAATTATAACTAGACCTGATCTTTGATATAGTGTTTTCAAGCTTAGCTAAAATATGCAAGATCCATTGATTATCCATTGGAATTGTGCCAAGAGAATATTGAGATACATCTCGGGTACACTCGACTTTGGAATCTTTCATAGAAGTGACTCCATCAACTTGCATTCTTTTTGTGATTCATATTTTGTAGGGGACAAAAAGGATAGAAGATCAACAGGTGCCTTTGCAGTGTCATTGACAAAAGTTGTAGTTTCTTGGCTATCAAAGAAGCTGCGAAACAATCTCACTATCATCAACCGAGGCCGAGTACAAGGCTCTAATAACCACAACCAAGGAGGTGCCTTGGATCAAAAGGTTGCCTGTGGAGCTCAAAGTAATCAGATATGGTGTCATTCCACTCATCTACAATGATAACATCTTGGCCCAACACCTAGGATCCAATCCAATATACCATGCAAGGAGCAAGCACATGGAAATTGCTCACCATTTTGTAAGGGAAAAAGTCCAAGCTAAGGAGATCTCATTGGAGCATGTTTCAACTCATGAATGCATTGTTGATATCCTGACAAAGCCTCTTCAAAATGCTGAATTTTTTAGGCTTAGATCAGCCCTTGGATTAATTCACAAAATTATGTTATCTTCTAGCTAAATTGTGCGGAGGAGTATTGAATTTTCACATTCAAGTGAGTACAAATGTTGGAGGATTTGTGGATATTGAGGCAAACCTAATCCTAGTTAGATCATAGATCTATTAGTAGTTAATAAGTGAGAGAGATTTGGCACCCTATATGTGTAAGTCCAACCCAATGATCACATAGTTATTTAATTAAGGACATTAGGCCAAATTGTGGGAATGAAATATCACAGGGCCTAATACTCAATCTAGTGAATAAAGTGGGTTTCTCCCAATTTCAAAATTCAAATAAGGATGGAGGTTGGAACTGGCCAATAGGATTTGAGGCCAAGTACTTAAGATTATGTTAGGATCTAGTGTAGTATGGAGATCACATCAATCAATCACCATAGTTTCACCTCACAAGCTCTCATAGATGGCACAACAAAAGTTAATTATATTACCAAAGAAATTGTACATATAGAGTATTCACAAACTTCCTAAAAGGACAGGTGTCCTAAAATTGGTCTACCACCTGCCAACGGGCCCAATATGGCCAAATTTGACCGACAAACTCAAGACATGCCCCCGAGTATAGCAAGTATTATAAATAACTATATGCAGGCTAATTTTTCCTATGTGTGGCTACTCGGCTAACCCAAGTAGCCGGCTACAGGATCTACGGGATCAGTGCCCGATCAATATACCCATAACGGGTCATGTCCCGATCACTGGCAAATACATCAAATATGATTAATTGTACAATAGTTACATTATCACATTTAGAGCTTACACTAATGAATCAAATCAAAATTGATTTATAACTCTCTCCCTTAAGCTAAATGTGATAGGAGTAAAGAAATATAAATTGTAGTAATGTATGGAGTGTCCAAAAGATGTTATGCATGTTCTGCTAACCTGTACTTGGCCCACACTCAAGCACACCAACAAACCATCAGGTTTGACTTGCAAAGTATCATGCACACACGATGCTCATACAGAGAGTCTACCACACTCTTGTCCAACTTGGCCACAAGTAGACCAAATGAGCGACATGGCTCAAACTAAGGAAATCCCACTGCCACCATGTGACTTACATCTCCATCTAGCTAGGCTGGCATCCTATCAGAACTTACAAGCACAAACCTGTAAAGCTAACATAAATGAGCGACTAAGGCTCAACCTAAAAAAATCTTATTGCCACCATAAGATTATACCCTCACTAGATAGATAGCTAGTAGACATAATGATATTATCGAATGACTGATTTGTTTCTAATAGAAAATGCATAAGTACATACAACTCTGACTCTGATTTAGACCTTTGTGACAAGGTAACATGCAAGCCCACACACACTCATGAAAACCAACATGAATGATAAAGCGTCAAATACATGACCAAGGCCTGCCCATAAGTGGTATCCTATTGTACCAACACCTATGCCACCTATAGATCCGTTGCTACACCACTGGTCACCAAATCAAGTCTTCAACCATGGCTCGCACCTGAAACCAAGATGCTCTCTTGTCCAAGCATATCAAATAGATGTCACCATACATCATCCAAGATCAATCATCTCGATCCAATGAGTGCTCCAATCCTCATTCCTGATGTATCTCCCAAACAAAGCCATGTTCCAAGCCGCTTTGCCTTGACATCCTATCCAATAAGTCTTGAAAGTTGATCCCCATCCATTCCCCAGGATCCAAGCACAAGAGTCTACCAAGGACTCAATGAATGAATGTAGGCAAACCTCACCATAGGCTATACTTGCTCATCCATCTCCCTAAGATACTGATGATGATTTGTGTCTCCTAGATCCCATGTAGGCTCAACTTTCCATGCTTGATGTTGCCAACTACGATTTGACCAGTACATAGGCCTCTCACCAAGGAGCTTGTCTCACCAACACATCCATCATAGCATCCAAGCCAAAGCAAATGCATACTAGATCCATTGTCGTGATGATCAACCCACCCACAATCCATAGAATATCATGTAGGATAGCTCCATCAAAACCCTATATCCCGTACCATCTGATCACCATCGAGTATCCATTACCTGCTGATAGCTCTCCAAGAATCTGTCCACATGTAGTGCAACTAGACTCCAACTGGATATAATCAACAAAGTTGCATCCTGCTTACCAAATAATAATGAATAGAAAACACAACATGTAATGCCAACCTAGAGACCACTATGCATATAACCATGCAAGTCACCCGAATACTCACCCAAGTATCAACAATTATTCCCTAAGTAATCTTCTTCAACCCTGTAAGTTCATAACCATAGACAGGCTGGATCCACACCACCTTGTAATGCACTCCATGCACTCAGGATATGTACCACCTCTAGGTACACTCCATGCCACCTACCTCCAAGTAGGCCTAACCTATCCCTAGGTCACCACACATGATGCACCAGATGAAGATCATCATCATTACATCAAATGACATGTCGTACCTAAGCAACTGTAGCATCTCCCTGAGTGCCACCCCAATGGACTCGTCATCCACACATTGTGCTCACTTGATGTCTTCCATCCTGGTCATCATCTTGCTAGACAAGCCGAATACCAAAGCATCACCTGCTCCTCATGGCTCCTAACAAACGCTCGCTCTCACTGGCTATGTGCCACCCGACATCATGCCAACACAAGCTCGTCCCTAAGTTGTCGCTCACGGGATCCCGAGACTAATGTCTCCATGAACATACTGAGGTATATGGCTCTGAGTGACTTTCTCTAAACTTCTTGATCTCATCATCTGAAAATATGAACCAATCAAATTCCAACACATGTGGCAAGCCTAGACTTCTGCAAATATAGCCAAATGCATGAAAGCTAGAGATATCTTAACCACGCCTGTGATGGTAGATGTCATCAATGACAATGCTAATGACTGGTCCCTGATGTATCACCATCTTGTACTCCCAAATGATCACAACATGAA
Organism: Diphasiastrum complanatum; assembly: GCA_029204225.1. NCBI lineage: Eukaryota > Viridiplantae > Streptophyta > Lycopodiopsida > Lycopodiales > Lycopodiaceae > Diphasiastrum > Diphasiastrum complanatum. Next base: position 16,223 of record MU836397.1, on the reverse strand, counting down.
GTCCTCTCCATCAGTTTTCCCTCTAGTAGATCACTAGCAAAACACTCACCATAGTGTTTGCCCTCCGATCACACCCAACTGTGCGACCTCCATCAACTCTCCATCCTAGAGCTGGCTCACAAAGCCTCACGCCTTGCCCATTTGCATTTGCAATTTCTTGATTCCATCATGAATCACCCATGTAAGTCATGTCCATAAACCAATGACTCAAGTCCAATCTGAAATAGTTGCGTCCTAATGATTGCCATGTCATCATGTAGTCCAATACCTATAAAGTATCCCAATGCCATCACTGATCATAAAGATATTAGCATCTAACCTCTAGTGTCCCACTTGTATTTTCGCAAGCCAGCTCCAAATCTGCTCTTGTGAATAATTCCAAACCACTCCCTGAGAATACACTGAGATGTGAACTCCAAAGCCACCATCAAGTTCCTCACACCACACTGTGCATGCCAATATCACTCCCAATGGACCCGTGAGATCTTCCATGGCCCAAACCAAACAATCTGCACTTTGCCATTACTGGAATCTGCATCCCTGATTGACTTGACAAATTGACACGACAAATTCATGACTTGACTTGTCCATAATAGATCGTTGAAGTGTATCTCTTCGATGACACACTTGATACACTACTCCACAGCTACAATGAATTGATTCCAAATGACTTACCAACTGTAAAATCCACAAAGCATTACACTTACCACTCACCAAGAGTATCCAAAGTGTGATTACTGACTTGTTCTTCATCTCCCGTGTGTCCCACACTCAGTTCGTCCAATGCAAGTCCGCTATCTTGTCCAATGGCTTCCACCTGACACCACCTCGCACTTCAATCACCTGTGACCACCAAAATGTGTACATATCCAAGCTAGTCCACATTTCTCTTCGAATGAGAAATTTCCAAGTTGTAGATGCGTGTGTCAATGCAACTATCACCTGACTCGACACTGTCACTACTGTTTTGCCTGTGAGAGCATTCCCCCAAATGTCACTTGATGTCATGCCTCATTAATGAATCTTTGGTTTTTCTCCATAACAAAAACTCTATCAACAATGTGACTAGATTCAATGCATCTAACATTCAAATTTGAATGTGTCTAAACTTGACCTCCTAACTTTTCCACACTTTCCAAAATTGATAATTTAAATGAACTTTGAGTAAAATAACTTTACAAAGTTTATCTCAAAGTCTAAGATGCATTCTGGCCTAATATTGACAATTAACCAAAATATGACTAAATTAGTTGATAATTTCTCACACTGATCACGAGATGTGTTTGTCATAATCGGCATACCATGCCTATCTCTCACCTGTGATTGTCTTTCCTCTCAAAATTGTCACCAATGATGAGTAGTCACTACGCCAAACTGCACTTTTGTCGCCAATACTAGCTTTCTCCACATGATTTCACTATCATTCACCTCCATACTGCATTCAGCACTTCCAAACACCTTGTTACCCGGTTAAAAATAAGTAATAATGATTTTGAAGCAATAATGCCTCAATGTACCACTGTAGGGTTGAAGATCTTGCGTAGTATAGCCCTCCCGCCTGTCAACAAGGGTTAGATCACTGGATAGGTACCTAACTATGCATAGATGCTAAATTTAGTTAGTTTCCTACTTCCTTCCTAGCTCTATTCACCACTAACACTACTCTCCCTTAACTCTACTCCTCTACACTAACATTCATCATGATTTGAGTGAAGGAAAGGGATAGAAATGGAGAAGAAGAGAGAAGAGAAAAGAGAAAGAGAAAGAGAAAGAGATGAGATGGAGGTTAGCTCAAATGCTCAATGTCATTGCTTATGGAAAAACCATAACTAGCATAACCAAAAAGCATGGGAAATGAAAATAACAAGCAATCACAATAATAGCATAAGCAAGATTGATTAGCAAATGAGGATGCTTGAGCTCTGAAAATGGTAGAGCCTCCTCCTCTCTATTAAGCATGAAAATAGTGTACAAATGGTGCCTTTTTATAAGATGGGGAAGGCCCTTGCCCCTCAATCTTATTGGCTAATATTCACATTGATCCTATCCATTCATCTTGGACCCAACTTGATCCAAGGGTCCACAAAAAGTATATTGAAAATCACAAGAATCATGTGAGTCCAAAATTGGACCCAACTCTAAAAAGTAAACTCTAAGTTTAGAATTGACTTTGGGCCTCAAGTTTTATTTTAATTACAAAGGGCCCAAGTTTATTATTTTATTTGCAACTTCACTTGCATGCTCATTGGGCCATGGGCTTATACACGTAGGATGCCATGCCCTCGCAGCACATTTTATTGGATGATTATATTTATTTACACTTTGTTGGGAATACCCCCAACAGGACCCACGACCTGAAGTAGTGCCGGTCCCTCGGCACTCTGTTGGTTTAGTATAGCGTTTTCTCCGCCTGCCTTTGCTAGATCAAGTAGGTGGTGAAGTCCTCCATAAAGTTGAGGCGGTCCAGTTTCTTCAAGTCCTTGGGCATGTGAAGGGACTTGTGGACTCCTCGCAGCCAATCTTGGTCCACCCATGTTTGGAATCTGCGTGTCCATGGATCGCCCAGAATCGTAGCTCAGTAATACACACAAGCGATTGGCAGCTGATCTTCGACTTTGTCTGAAGGTAGCGCCTTGTTAACGTCAAAGAATATGGATGGGAGAAAAAATTGTCCCATTTAGTCTCGATCCTTATTAGATGTTCTAAGTCTCGGGCGTAAGTGGCTGCTGTGCAGACTGTTGAATCAGGGCAATTGATATAATGGTTTGCGAACGTGGTGAGAGCCCATATGGCATCTACATCCGTAGTCCACCCATATTCTGACTGTATGATCGGCCAATTAAAATTCTGAAGTGTGATCTTGTCCAGAGGGGTGTCGCATTCCGCCCATTTGGATCTTCGTGTACATGGCAGGAAGTGCGCGTTCATCCGTAATTGTTGTGGACTTGTCACATAGGCCCTGATGGCCGTAGGATCTCTTTTGGACAACTGTTGACGCCACTCTAGTTGTGGTTGGAGGGCGGGTAATGCTTGCAGTTGTTTGCCCTTTATGGTCTGAGCTGAAAACGATATCTGCCAACCGCCTCTTGATGACTCGTGGGGATACTTTGATAGGAATTCGTTGATTTTCTCCTCCACGGACTTGGGTCTTCGGAAGGTTCGGCTCGCAGATATCATGCGCGAACCTCTGGATGTTGTGGCTTGGCTTTGACTGGTATCTGCGCCTTGGCCCTGGTCTCGCGTCTCAACAATTGTATCTGTTTGCCCTTGATCTTGGCCTTCAGACCCTTGATCTTGGTTAAATCCCCCTGTTCCTGCTGGCTTTGGTCTTGGCTGGTACTGACCTGTGCAGCGTAAAAAATTGGTGGCGGTGAAATTACCATGGGGGTGGGCTGGGCCTTCGTGTCCATGAATTTTTGGCACGCCTTGAGGGTTTGCTTGGCCTGGGGGAGCTCATGATTTGCACTTGCCCGATATTTGTTGAACTCTACTTGGTAGTTGTTTAAGGTTTGGCTATAAACCTACACTTGATGCCGAAAAAGATTCATTTCTGATTGAGAAAGCGGCCTTGAGTCTGGTGCAGGTTGAGCTAACCAGACGAGCTTTTCATCTTGTAGGGCTTTGACCTCCGTCCCCAGGCGCGTATTCTCTGCTTACAAAACGTTTAGTTGCGCCTGGATGGGAGCAAACCGTTGGGACATTTCAGATTGAAGCTCCCGCACATTTGTGGAGGCCTCTATTAGCACTTTGGAGAGGCTTTGGATATATTTGTTGAGGCCCTCCTTCTTCTGCTGCAGCTTGGCAATCTCCTGGTGTCTTTCTTGTTCATGTTGGTGCGTTAGAATTAGTTCGTGTTGCAGCTTGGTGAGGTCTGCTCGCAGTTGTGTGTTACTCGTCACCAAGTGTAGTACCCTACTTTCCAGAATGGATTTGGCCGCTACCGCATCCAAGATGTATTTTTCCATAGTCTGGTACGTCGTCGTTAGGTCTGTGAGAGCAGCCGATACACTGGCACTGATAGGGGCTTGTGTTGTATCGGCCCCGACGACTTGTGGAATACCGTCGTCATTATCTTCTATCAGGTTCTCATTGGCCCTGATGCCATCTGGGGTGGTAGGATTAACCCGATCTGGCAATGGTACAAAAACTGTTTGAATAAATGCATCATCAGGCAACGGTTGGTTGCCCTTGACAACCTTTGGTGGCGAAGCAGGTGTGGTTTGAGAAGCAACTGTGGAAACAGGGGTGAGGACGGTTTGTCAAACGAGAGGATGGGAGGAACAGAGGGGAACTGAAGGGTGGTGTGGGGTATGGAAGAAGGCAAAGATGGAGCAGAAAGGGTCTGGCATGGGGGTGAAAAATTGATGACTTGCATCCATGCCAGAGTGTCTGGAGACAATTGAGAATCAGAAGGATTGAACGGAATGGAAGCAACGGTGGCGACATGAGTGATGGAGGATGCGATGGTGATGGACGGAGTAGTGGATAACGGAACAAAGATAGGAATCGTATCAACAGAGGAAACAGGGGTGGACACAGAAATAGATGTGGATGGAACATGAACTTTTTAGCTCACCAGTCCAAACATTGTCGATTTGGTGCACCAGACAATCCGAGTGATCCTCAAAGTCCATTCATACACCAAAAAACACCACCACAATAACTTTTTCTTACACTGCCTGGAAAACTAACATGTGTTGTCACTGATTTTGTCCAACAATGACCATTATAAATTGCTCCATCCCAGTCATGGGAGATTTGTTGCTTGCATGAAGTGTAGGCAATTCAAATGCAATACTTCCATTGTAATGGCATCGGCGCCGCCCGCACGATGGTCACAAAAGAGTGTTGTTTTCTACCTTGTGCCGTGGCACTGGCGCCATGACTGCCAATGCCCTGTGCCATGGTGCTGGCGCCACGACCGCCAATTTTTTTTGAAATGTGTGAATTGTAGCACAGAATTTTGTAGCTCGTGATGGCACGCAGATGGAGGAAGGAGATTTGTAGCTTGTGAGCATCATAACATCTCGATTGATTGCATTTCCCTCCCTCTCTTTTGCAGTGATTGCAACGTTCTATGACTTTCTTATGTTTGTGCAGAGCTGAGCATCAAATATTCGTTGGGATAAAGCCCTTCGCAGCTCTCAGAGCATGTCTTAATGCATTGAGAAGAGCCCAGACAGTCTGCCTTTAGCTATGTTTTCTGGCCCGATTCGCAGGAAATTCTATGACAGGTCATCAATTTTGAAAGAGAAGAGCGCTTGTTGATCATCACTTCATCTATTTCTGTTGAAAGTTTGAAATCCCTGAGTTGAGAGATGCATGATGCGTTCATGCACATGATATCTACATTGCTAAGTACCCATCAATTGCAAGCTGGATCAAAAGTTCAAGCTGAGTGTGCTCGGGTGCTTATGAGTGATTCTTGTTTGCCATCATTCCATGTAAAGTCTACTCACAAATTGAAATCAGATTAGAGCAAGGTGTTTTGCTCTAGGATTCTTGAGCGCTAGAATCAGTGATTACGTTCTTGGAATCACCGGGGGGCCATGGAATTAGTAATTGAAAATCAGCTGGGTGCCCGTGGAATCAGTTGGGGGGCCGTGGAATCAACTAGCTGAGTACATTGCCAACAAATGATCCTCGAGCATTGCCTTCAAGATAGAATGAAGATGTTAAGCGCTGCCATGAAGGACTGTGAGTGGCAAGACCATGAAGTGAGTATGAACTCTAGGATTAAGAGTGTCTTGGAGAAGACTTGGACAATGAATCTCTCCAATACCTGATTTTACACCCAATCAAATGATTCCATCATTTTCTATGTCAAGCATATCTTCTCATGAACGTTTTTGGGAAAGAACGCAGTCTCTTCTAATTGTTTGACTTCTTTTCAGCGTCTAAAAACTTTCTTTCAATTGTTTCGTGTTGTTCTCAATTGTTTCAGATCTTTAATGACTATAAACTTTCTCTCATGAACGTTTTTGGAAAAAAAAAATGCAATCTCTTCTTTGTTTGACTTTACCTTTGGTCTTCAGCATCTAAAAACTTTCTTTCAATTGTTTTGGATCTTCAATAACTATAAAGTGTCTTTCAACTGTTTCATCTTTCTGATTTTAGCTTTGTAAGCTTCACAATGAAATTTTTTAGGGTCTTTGATCTCAAAGCTATTGGCTGTCCATTACTACATATATATTGATAAGCAATGTTTACTGATCGATCCCCAATTATTCTGATCCAGTAGGTGCTTGATATGATATTATTAGAAGAACCACCTTCAAACACCCTCAGTGGTTTTGCAAGTAAATCAAATTTGCATATTTTTATGGCTAGCGAGGATTTAGCTTTCTAGGCTAAGAGGGAAGAAGGTATCTATGGAGAGCTCCCTCAATATTACACCTTTCAGCAACTCAAGAACAATGCACCCATTTTGCATATTAATATCTCTAAAAATTGCACATCACGCATACCAATATATGATAGTTTCTAGGAGAACTATAGGGAGTCTTCCTTCCTAGTGAGGAGGCCAATTTACATGTTTTTATGAAAAGGCATGCATATTGAGCAGATTTAGGTACTGGTCTAGTTGTTGTGATTGCATGTGATGGCTAGTTTTAAAAAGAGACGATAAGTGCAAGAGGTTCTTAAAATTTAATCTTGGTCTGTGCTGGTCACATCATTTCTTTTCTATTAGAGTCCAAAAGTAAATAATAGACCTCCTTGATCAGTATTTTTGAAGACATGGAGATGAAATTGTAGTGTTTCTCTGTTTCCCTTTGGGGTTTTAAAGTATCAATGTACATTCAACATTGCAATGCATGCTGCATTGCAATGCAAAATAATAAAAGTAGTCAAGTTTTTCTTTAGTTTCGAATTGCAATGTATACTCTATGCATTTTGTACGCTTTGACTGCATTCTCCCTCTGCATGCAATCTTTCTAAAATGGCATTCAACCTGACAATCTGTGAAAGCACTTACGTTCTAATATCTTGCTCATTATCACTCAACGTATGCTACTTGTAGGTGGGCGCATTATCTTCATCTTACAACTTGACTAATCAACAACCACTATATTGAAAGCGCAACATTCAACCAGGTTACACTTTTGCACATCATGTACCAAAATTGGTTCATTTTTTTGTGTTGGATTTTGATTGTAACTCTTGCTTATTTTACATAGTGCGTGTATAAACTCACACGTTCACTAGTTAGCAAATGGTACATTGAGATGAGAATCACGCTCATGTTTAGTAAAGGCCACCATGTCATTATGAAAAGCTCGCTCGTATTTTTGAAAAAGCTCGATTGACCAAGCTATCCCCAGGAGGATGAACAAAAGCATCAAGTTTCAAAATCCTCCCAAACCTTGTTCCTCTTTGCTAGGATCTTCTCACTTTTCTTGATGTTGCATACATTAGTAGAGAACTCCACAATGAAACCATGACCTAAAAGTTGGCCAACAATAAGCAAATTCTTGGTGATGCTAGGAATAAAGAAAAGTCTTATTGGAATCTCCTAGGCATAAGAGAATAGATCCTACACCTTCAATCTTGCATTCATAATCATTTGCTGTATAGATGGACCTTATAGATTTTACATAAGGTGTGAGTTGAGAAAAATACTCTCTTTTACCCGACATATGGGAGCTAGCCCCACTATCAATCCACCAAGGATCCTCATCTTTGACACTTTATGATAAAAAAGTGACATCATGAGTGAATCATCACAATAACTCTCTTCCTCCTCTTGTCCAATGTTGGCTTGGCTTTGTGCTTGCTTCCTCTTGAAGCACTCCGAGGCATAGTGCCCCATTTTGCTACAATAGTACCACTTTACTTTGGATTTGTCCTTCTTGGGTTTGACTTGGCTTGATGATGATGTAGATCCTTGATGATCTCCATCCTTTGCTTGCTCCTTTTTTAAAGTTCCTCCCTTGCTCCTTTTTTTGCCTTTTCTCTTGAAAAATAATGTTTTGTCATCACCATCACTGATGGAGAGCCTCTCCATCCTTGCTTTGATGTGAGCCCTCCTAATCTCCTTGGCCATCAACACACTTTGAAGGTCTTCAAGTGTGGGCAATTTTCCCATTATGGCATAGATTTGGACAAGGTTAGAAAAATCACTACTTAGGACATTCAAAACAACTTGCACAAGCTCACTCTCCTTGATAGGATCACCAATATATGCAAGCTCCTTGGTGCCCACTCTCATTCTTCCCTTGAAAGGATTGAACTACCTGATTCTTAAGTTGTGGTGTTTTGGACTCATAAATATTTTGAAGAGTCTCCCAAGGCTCTTGAGCTGAGGTACATGCTCCTATGTCCTTGAGTAATTCATTTGCAAAACATTTAAATTGTAAATAAACTAAACAATGATTGTGATTCAATAACAATAAAAAGAATATTTATTTTAATGCTCAAACTCGTAAAGATATACATCTCACCTTTCTGGAAATCATCACAATACTTTCCTTAATGCTATATTGTGACAAAGCTAACAAATGACATCCTTGCCTTGTAATATATTAGGTCATGTATCTTATGTAAAGTGAAGATTGACATATACATACGAGTAATAAAAATGAGGGCTGATTTCAGGTTCGAACTGTATATGTTTAAACGTTTAAACCCTTAAACCCTAAAGTTGGACATAACATCAGTGGGCAGAAATGTAGAAAAAGAAGAAAAGAAGAGGGAGGAGGAGGAGAAGAAGGAGGCGGCATTGAGTTCAATGGAAAGTAATGAAAGTAGAAGATCCAAGAAATTTGAGGTCTATAGGTGATTCTACTTCAATCCGGGATATCTGGGATCTGCCATCATCCCAGATCATGAAGTTCAGTTTCAGTGTGAGGGTATGGAGCAAGTTGGACAGAGCCCGCACCGGAACGCTAAACCTGGGAACTGGAAAACCATTGGCTGATACTCCCTGCCTGCTGCTCACAACTCGCAAGGGCTTGCCTGCTTTCATTACTCCTGAACTTTTGGATGAGATTTATCCGGCTGCCAACCTGTTACAAATCAGCCCAATTCATTTGTGAGTATTCAAGCTTCCTTCCACATCTTAATAGCCTGCCTCATGTTGTCAGCCTTGTTTTTAACACCTTTGGGGTTGTGGGTCGTTGAAAACTTCAAGACTGTTGTTAAAATCACTATGCCAAATGGGAGATTCTGTTTCTGGGGTGCCAGAAGAAGCAGAAGCTTGATGTTTGCATCAGCATTTTTTAACTTTGCAGATGTATTTAGAAGTAGAAACCTTTGAAAACTTCTCAGTGTGTCGTAGCCAAGGAGGCCAGTGCACAAGACGAAGACGGTGTGAAGTGCACAGGAGCTGGAGAAAAACCGTGTATCACCTTGCAGGCTTTAACTCATTTGAACATATTTTTCAAGTAGCTGCCATCCAAAAAATTTCGAGTTGAAGAGCTAGGTAATCTGCGCGTAGAGGCATATTATGAAAATTATCCTCTTGTTGAGCGGCGGTAGCTGTAAGACCAGAGGATGAGCCCTGCCGTAACTTCCCGACTGTGCCAAGTGACACACATCTTGCTAAAAAATGATCCCCGGAGAGAGGTTGAAATATTCCATCGAAAAGGGCTTAGTATTTGCAGATGCCATCCAAGAGAGCTCCATATTTTGAAGGCATCAAAATCAAAACCTTCCGAATTGCAAGGAAAAATTCAGGGTGAAATATTACCGTGGACAATGGGGGTGCCCAAATCTGCACAGTCCAATCTTGTAAGGTTTCATCTGACACATAATAAGAGCTACAAAATGGATGTCGGCCCGACTACCATTTTCTAGGCTGTTTCACTTTATCTAACCTATGAGTTTTCTGTCCACATTTCCTTGCCACAAATCATATTGGGACGTCCTGAACAAGGTACAATACTCGTCAATTCAGGTAGACAAATAAATGATCACGCAGATGAATACATCGATCATGTGGTAAAACATCTGGGTGGATATATTTCGTTGAACATTGCTGAAGCAGAATTTCTCCTGCCTGAACTTACTCCGAAGTAAATTGGTGTCGCAAAGATTTGTGCATCTATTGGTCGTGAGATCCATTGTTTTGGAAACGGACAATACAGCCCAGCCCATGTTGCCATGATATTGTAAAAGATGCTGCTCCTCATATCTTCCCAACTCCTGTAGAAGTGCCTGAGCCGAATGTACTATCGTGCAGCGGTCGAGAAAGCATTATATTCCAACTCGGTTGAACAAAGCGTGGCATGCTCTTTTTTTTTCTCAGGACTTCCCAACGTATTCTCATCTCTGAGCTTTGGCCCCAACCCCATTGAGCTTATTACTAATTTTGAAGAGCCCACTACTGCTGTTCGCTTGATGAAAGCACGGCTAACAGCACACCCTCCCAGCATGACAAGCTATCCAATGGATTTCAGATCATCCATATGCCTTCCCAATCAGAGAATGCATATTCTTTGATGGGAGCAGACTCAGCTGAATAAACAAGACCAAAGTTTGATGTTGCTCTCAGATAGAGAACCCGTTGTTTGGCAGTCCGTTAGCGAACCTTTGGGGGGGGCATTCACACAAAAAATTGGCCTGGGCGTTTGCTGCAGTGGCAATGTCTTATTGTGAACATGCAAGAGCACACGTAAGAGAGTCACTTAAGGGTACATATGGGATGCGCTGCTCAGACATTCGTTCACGATCAGTGGTTGAACTTCCTCGGGGTACTAACAGGCGTGTAATGCTGCATCCAATTTTTTATTAAGAGCCTATACGTAGTTCCCCCGGTGAAGTAAATGTTGATGTATGACTCGATCTCACATCACATATGTTCATGAGAGAGCGTGAATCTATAAGATTCTTCGCTGCAAAGGTTGCCTGCAACTGTTCTTTACAACTTTGTATATTCAAACTAGACTGATCGATTTTTGCATACCAGCCTGTGTGAGGCCATAGATGGCTTTCCTTAGTTTGCAGACCCGACAAAGGATCTTTTGATAGTCAAGGATCGAATCATATACAGCTTCTCTTTGAGATCACCGTGAAGCAAGGCAGTGCAAGCATCAAGTTGAAGCATCTGGTATCATAAATTGTTCTCCATGTATTAAGAAGGTATGAAGACACTTCAAAGGTATGGCATCACATAGGGACGATAGACAATGAAATGGTGATCAAGTAGGAATCTCCTACAAAATTTAAATCAATAATTCCTTGCAATGTCACAGATCGTAAACAACCACACGCAATAACAAAAGCATAAAGCAAAAAACAAAAACCAGTATATTAGACAAATGATCCCGAAAGGTGTCATTGCCTTATCGGCTATTGATTATATATTCCATAACGCTGTACATCAAGAAATGGCTTAAGGCCACATCATCTCCTACTGCTAAGAAAACCCACTTCACCGATTACTTTATCGTTCGGCCTATTCAGCAGACTCAAACTATGAAATGTCCATTGGTTCAACCTTCAACAAAGAATCCTTCTCATTTCATAGTCTTATCCTGGATCATAACAATATATTCCTGACATTTTTTTTATAGTCATTATGTCAGCTAGCATTATGTCAGTTGGGCAGTATCGAAGTTTGAGTACCCCTTTTTGTATTAGTTCTCACATGATATGATACTAGATGCTGATATGTTTATTCCTGCATTTTTGCTCAGAAACAAGCATTCTTGATTATCATTATAATGTCATCCCTACCCTTTCAATCTCCAATGCATCCTTCCCCTGGATCTGCCAAAAATTGACTTAATTTGGTGATAGCCACTGCTATGTCAGCTTGTGTGCAAACCATGGCGTACATCAATGAGCCGATTAGATTTCTAAAAGGCTTTCTTTTCATTTCTTCCATCTCTTGCTGAGATGCTGGGCATATCTCTGAGCTCAATTTCACGTTGGTATCTAAGGGAGTGGAGACCGGGAATGATTCACTAGAAAAGCGACTTGTTCATACAAGTAACCCAAGACAAGATTCCTATTGTGATGAAACAATAGCCAAACACATGAGAGAGAACACAAGTGATGAGAAACTCCAACTCTGTCCCATTACAAATGAGGTAGGGCGCACTACATACTTACAAACTTTGGTCTATGCCGAAAAGCAAAATCAAAGCAGCCTAGAAGCAATTACCTAATTAATGTCTCTGTATATGGTAAAAGCATCAACACCTATCTATAGCAAAACTTGTGCTCTAAATCAAGCACTAGAATCTCAACCTTGAGTCTAGCTAAATTCTAACTTAACTTTACTAAATATAGGTAAGGGCCCCTAGGATTAGCACGCATGCATGAGCCAAGAATCCTAATTAACCTAGATGTGAACATTAGGGGTAATAATGTAAACATTAACTCTAACACTCCCCCTTAATGTTTACATTGGCAAGAACTATGCATAGCACGAGCATGCATATGTATCCTCCATGACGCCCATGTAATTAAGATCCTCAATCTTGATGTAGAATCCATGATCAACTTTGATCTCAATGTCTTCATTACTCAATGTAGAGTTTCCTTTGTGTGTCGATGTAGAATTCCTTCGTATGTCGATCCTTTTCATATGAACCTGCTTCATATGACTTCCCAATGTCTTGCTTTAGTCTTCATGTCCCTTTAGTGTATATGTGTGACCACCATGAGTGCAACATATCACCCGATTCCTTGACTTCCTTTGAATCAAAGAACTTTGACTCCCCTTGAATCAAATAATGTAGATATGTTAACCTTTGCCTTAACCTTGAGAACTTTCCCTGAAGATTGACTCCCTTGGTCTCTTTGAACCTTAGAAACCCGTTCCGACCCTTTTGGGCCGGAACATACTATTCGTTCTGTACAATACGTTCCGGAACGTACTGGGTCGGAACATTTTAAAAATAAAATAAAATTGCAGGTATATATTGCCACCTGCAACTATTAGTAGCTCAAATATATATATAACGTGGCTTAGATAGCGATTCTACGTCAGATAGTGATTCTAGCTCAAATAGTGCATAGCAATTCTAGCTCAGGTAGCGATTCCATACGGAACGGGCAACTATTTAATTTTGGAGGTATGCTTCTGTTGCATCAAATAAAGCAAGTTTTAATCTAAATGACTGGTGAAAATACTGTATGGATTATTTTTCTTCACAGACGAAATACATATGCCTTGGAAACATGAAGGTATGAATCCAACATGCAAGCAATTATTTGTTAGAAGCTAGGAGCATCTTCCTTAGTCGGTGAGTTTCCTACTAACCTTGTTTGCCTCTTCTACACCTGATCATTAAATCATAAATGCCAAGTTTATGTGAAACTGTGTGAAGATTATAAGAGAAGCTATTTGAGCCACATTATATATATCTGAGCTAGAATCTCTATCTGAGCCACACTATATATCTCAATTCCGTTCCTTAATCTCGATTGCTTTGTTAAAAAGTCACATATTTTAATTTTTTTTTTGGCCAAGTTCGGGAAACTATGCTTTGAACATCTTCCAAGCTACCACAAATATGTAATGATCTCGCCAACATCCATAGAGAAAAAGTAATCCTCTTTGATTATCATAGCACCACGATGACAATCATAAGTAGAAAATAGATCTTCAAATATCAACATCAAATCTCATACATTAACACCCATGTTAGAAACTTGTACTTCATAGGTAGTTGGCTCCACTTGTGTCGATTCCTTGAATTGAATCCACTTTAATTCTCCTGGTACTCTCATAAGTTACCACCTATGATGGACTTGATGAACTTAGTTGAACTACTCCCCCTGGATATACACTTCATGTTTGCATTCCAACCACTCTCCCACAATGATGCAAATAGAATGTCATCCATGAACCCAATCAAATATGCAAGTAATAGAGCATCCCCAATAGACATAATACTTTCTCACACAAAGTAACTGATAGTCCCCCTCAAATACTTTCTCACACAAACTACTTGACATTATCTGCTCCATGGAATCTCCTGCCGCTATCTCACACATAGAGTCACTTGCTCCAAGCAACTTTCCAACTTAGAAAGTATCTCATTGTGACATCTTTTATTCTGCCACTTAAGTTGTCATATGCAAACTTCCCAACTGGTGTACGTCCATCTTCTTTGAAGAAACCTGCTTCACTTAAGAAGGCTTCATTTTCTAAGACTAATCAATAACTTGTCAACATACATGAACCCTGTTGTTTTTCTTGAGGTTAAACAACATCCTGTATTGTTGATTTTCAACGGCTAATCAACCTTGGCTTCCAAATCTTATAACAAAATCTACCACATGATAGAACATGAACTTGGATGGATTCAAGAACTTGAAGAAACAACTTTTCTCCAATTTAAAATAGATGTTTCTAAAAGAATTGGTACCACCACATGAACAATCAACTATGACTTGGATGGTATCTAGGAATTACTTGACAACCACAACAAACAATCACCTTGATTAATCATAAATCTCATGTGATACTAGTTTTGATAGACAAGAAAGTTTCTACAACATAACCAAGTTACTATGACTTTAATAGAAACCAAACCGATACAACGTAGAATGATGACCACACAACTTGTCACACCTTTCACTTGTAACAACGAACTTATCATTTGCCACCATGATAAGAAATTGTGAATCAATGTAGCATCCTTGAATATCGATTTATCTATATAGACTCATAGTCTATATGCAACTCCCTCTTAGAACTTGCACCTTTGTCGATTCCAACCTTGACAAAACCTTGTCCAATCTTAGAACTTCTGAAGTTGACCTTCCTTCAGTATGTTGGTTGGTAGCCGCTTTTTGCAGCTTCAACGACACCATGATCGCTGATTGTCTTCCCCTAGCATCTCCCTCACCGTCTTCTTGTTTCATGTAGTTTTCTTTTCTTGTGAGTTAGCCCTTCCACTTTGCCTTGAGCATCGCTCTGCATGTCTTGGTCCCAGCGCTTGTCTTGTTGATCTGAATTTTAAAGATGTGTCAACAGCTGCTGCGCTCCTAGTTTCTGAAATTCAGCAACTTGCAACGGCCTCCAATAGCTTCGTACTTCCAACATATCTGCCCATGTACGCCTTCTATGCAACAACAAATGTTGCAATCCTAGTTGTCTTCAGCTATCTGTCCTTGTCAAGCACTCTGATCTGTATATCTGATTTTCAACAATAGTGACCACAAAATCTGCCTCCAGTGATTTGCCTCCAACAACCTGCCTCCAACGACCAACATCAGCTTTCCTTTTGGCAATCTATCACACTGTCATTAATCTGAAACCAATGATCTGCTTGAGGATAATGGAACAAATCTCCAGTGATCTATCATGCTCTGCATAGGTCTTCTAGCTTGGACTTGTTTGCTTCCAAAACTTGCAAACACTTCGTTACAAGTGCAAACTGCTTCCAGTGATCCTGTGACACAACCACGAAGACGACGGTCAAACGTTCGTTGACTGAAGGCCACTTGAACGCGAAAGAAAAACGTTTGTGAAACCAAGGCAGCCTGATGACAGGGCCAAAGAGGGAGAAGAAGACACGAAGACCCAAGGGGCGGCGGATCTCCACGCGTCAAAGTACAAAGGAGATCGCGAAAGTACCAGAAGGACGTCAGAGACTGACAGGATACCGTTGGGACGTACCTAATCAGCCGTTCTTGTAATCCCTTGATCAGCAGATCATGTCCTCCTCTCATCATATATGTAGATCTTAATTATTAATTAAGAAGATGTAGCAAGTAATAGTTTGGTAGTATACCAATGTATGTTGAGCATAGAGAGAGAGTAATTAGCTAATGTTCAAGTAGTCCGCTTGTAAGCGCGACAAGTTTTGATTCGCGAAAGACAAAGTTTCTTTCGCGCCGATGCGCTATGTGGTCTGTCACAACAGCGCTTAAGGAATTCTCTGACAATGCAGAAGAGTTTCTTGTCTTGAACATGATCGAATGCTTAATTGTCTGATAGTTGCATGTCTGTAATCAACTAGTCTAATCTTATTCCGCACACTGGTTTTACCTTGTTGAATGCATAAGTAAATTAAACGCAGGTCAGCAGTGTCTGTCCTCACCTTGGAGGATTGTAGATCCTGTCACAGAGGGCAGTAGCCCATGGACAGAATCAAATTCCATTTCATAGGACTCTCATGGAAGCCGCAAAGTGCATGATGGCCTATTCGAAGGCACTAAGAGTGCTGTGGGCTGAAGCAGTAGCTACAACTGCCTACATCCAGAATAGGATAGGCAAATCGGGTGTTCCTCACACGACACCACACGAACTATGGTGGGGTAGA
>MU836396.1:0-29556 GCA_029204225.1 Diphasiastrum complanatum | reverse complement strand
TTTATGTTGCACGATGTGTATAAAAAATGTGCACATTTTTTTTATAGGGTTACAAGCATTTTAAATGAATGGTCATTAGAACTCTAAATAAGCCTCTTATGCATGATGAATGCAAAAAAAACTAAAAAACCTAAAAAATCAATCAAAAGCATATATGTTACAAGTATACTATTGCAAGAAGCTACATGTGAATCATGCTACATGTCTCTATCATACAACAAAAAATACTAATATCTTTGTCTTTCTGTAAGTATTATGCTTTTTTATTAGCATTTGGATCCATGTAGTTTATGTTTTGGTCGATTAACATTTACATTTATGACTTGTTAGCCTTGGCAACCAATTTTTATAGATTGTGTTTTATGATTATCGAGGAGTATTGGGCTTTGGGCCCTCACCTCTTTAGGAGTAAGACTTTTACCCCTATGAATAGCCATAGCAGCTTGATTTCAAATACATTGATTATAGAGACTAGGGATATTTAGCATAGGTCACTTATAACTCATAATCTTAGATAACATACCTCATATTTCAATAAACATTGAATTTCTTTTTGTTAAACATCCCTTATTTATTGTTTTTTCATTTTTTTGAACAACATAATGATATTTCTCCTTATCTTTGTCAGGTTCTTGGCAGAATCATAGCTTGGTTATAGAAGCTTTTTTTCTAACAAAGAAAAATTGGAATGAATCTTCTACAATCATTGTATCCAAAAAGAAGTTCTATGCTAAAATGATTTGAATCATGCGAAATGATTTGGAGAAACTCATAAATTGAAATTTTTATTTCAAATGTCATGATAGATTTGATACTTGCATCAGGTTTCCTCCCTCAAATGGATGTAAAATTCTAATTTTATGTCTTAATTAGCTTTTGACTCTGAAAATTTGGAATCCCACACCATATAAATTTCTATAAAGAGTTTCATCATCATATTTTTTTTGAAAAATTTGTGGAGAGTTTTGCCACCCTCATGATTTCTAAGGTTGGAAATTGGAAATTGAAGGTCCACAAGTCAAGTCATGAATGTTTGAGATTTGATGCATAGGAAAAAATTTCCAAGCATTGAAATCAATGTCAAATTTTGGTTGTAGCATCTTCTTCTTTAAATTAGGCCATTTAGAAAGTTTGCTTCAGCCCATATTTGGTGTCCTATACGTTGCGAGATTAAGTGTGCTAGTTCTTGGAATGGTTAACACTATTCATATATTAGGAGTTGATTGCATACACTATATTTCATTGAGTTGGATATCTAATTTCTTGATAAAAATTGTAGCCAATAGTTGAGTCAAATCTTATACATTAAGTTTTTTTTACCCTACTACTCTTGCTTGCTACAAATTTCAAATCAACTTAGTTGTTTTTTTGAGTGCTTGAAAACCCTTTTGTATCTCCATTCTTGCCCTCATTCAGTTGTATATAAGTGCATACATTCTTTTCATTGCAAATGGAGCTCAAAAAACTCTAAAATATAGCTTCACTAGTGTTATGTCCATGTCCACTAATCGGGATTTGGAATAATTTTTTGAAATGGGTAATTAAGCCCTCTAGTAGTGAGATTATTAATTATGCCTCAAAATCTCATTCACGGCTAGTTATGTGATTCATAATCTTGTGAGGACTTATGCACTCCTACAGTGAAATGTGGAGTTGCACATGGTGTGCGACAATTGCATGCATGCATAAAGACTATTGGTTGGTTATAGAGTGAGACCAGACTATCTAGAGGTTGCATGTCATTATTCACATTGAGCTACCACATGATATATCTATTGATAGAAATTTTCCCTTCTACATTGGAATTCACTAAATTCTTTTTCTTCTTCTTCTTCTTCTTCTTCTTCTTCTTCTTCTCTCTCTCTCTCTCTCTCTCTCTCTCTCTCTCTCTCTCTCTCTCTCTCTCTCTCTCTCTCTCTCTCTCTCTCTCTCTCTCTCTCTCTCTCTCTCTCTCTCTCTCTCTCTCTCTCTCTCTCTCTCTCTCTCTCTCTCTCTCTCTCTCATGGTACTTAACTGTAACCCACTTCACCTTGGCATTACATAACTCGTCCCTTACTGAGCTAGGATCACCTAAAGAGTTCACACTTAACACTCTTTTATTACAACACCCCTTCCATTTCTAAATGGTTTATTTGTCCATGGTCAAGATTGATCCAAAAACATCCTATGGACAAGAGTGATTGCTTCCTTCACAAGCTACCTTATGGCTATCTCTACACAACCTTATCTTTCTACAAAGAGGGAAATCCGGTGGCTATATAAGTGTGGCTAAATGCAGTATTATCACTATTCCTCCTCCTCTTCTTCTTCATATCTTTACTATCTCACTATTGGCAGTAGTTTACTATCTCACTTACAGTATCACGAGCTAATCCAGCTCTAGATTTGGCCTAATCAATTATTTATAAGTGTACAATGAGTGGCAAAACCTCAAAATAGGTGACTTTTACAATTTCACACTATTCTCATCATATGTAATAAGATCAAAGTAATCCAAAATAGGATACATTTTAGAAGCAGCACTCATACTTGCACTAAAACTTTGTTTTGTCAAAAAAAGCACAAAAATAAAATTCCACAAGTACAAATGAGATCAAAGTTCTAAGAAGAGTAGAGGGCTTTTCATCTTTGATATAATAGTCTCTAGTATTGCTAATGTATAAGGTACCAAGATCAAACTAGCTAGTGTGGAAATTTGTGACCTTTGTTAATGGTACAAAATATAATTTTATTGGAAGAAAATGTATTATATCTATGTATGTTAAATGACGTCAATATATCACTATACCAAACAATTTTTTTGTAGCTATACTACATAGGTGTTTTTTCATTTATTTACTACATAAATCATAAGTTTCTTAATTCCATATGATAGTCTTCAAAAAAAAAAATAAACACTTGCTTTATGCAAAACATTAATCTGAGATTGTTTAAGAAAGTTATTGAAGGCCAAAGTTATTCTAAACATACGGAGAAGAGGGGAGGCAAAGGAAAGGCCAAGAGCCTCACATTAGTGGAATGTCAAGAGACACCTTCCATAACTTCTTGGTTAATAACTCTTTAGGGGCATCAAGGGACCCTAGTAGATGCGCCCTCCTACTAGGTCCCCATTACCTATATGTGATGGCTAACTTTGGCCGAAGGCCAATTATGTGATTGTGGCTCAAGGTTGAGGCCCAAGGTTTAGGAAAATGACCAATACCCATGGTAAGGTCCTCCTAACACCTCACAAGGTTCCATACCTCCATCCAAGGCATAGGCACCTTCATGCCCTTATCCAAGGACTCAAGTACCTTAGTTCAAAGGTACCTACCCTTATCCAAGCGTGACTCGCCATTTAGCCCCCCTGATACTAAATGGGCACATAGGGGTTACTGAATTACTGCTAGTTACACAGGTTTGCAACATGTATTCACCGCCATTGTTGGTTTTGATAGCTTTGATTCTTTTGCCTATTTGGAACTCAACATGCTCTTTGAATATTTTGAAAAAATGGAAGGCTTCAAATTTGTGCTTCATAAAATATACAACAATTCTTTTTGAATAATCATCAATGAATGTAAATTTTTTTTTTGTACCAGCAGTGATGGTGTCTGCATCAGGCCACATATTTGAGTGAACTATGTCTAATAGATCTTTAGATATATCTTTTTTATTTGACTTGAAAGGCCTACTTTCCTATGATACAACTTTGGCAGACTAGAGGGTCGACAGTCCGATAATCAAAATCAAGAATGAAAAATGCTTAGACATATTTGCAATAGATACATGATTGAGGTGCCCAAGTCCTATAATGCCAAATTGATTTTTTGATTCATTAAAACTGAACTACTTAAAACACGATTAGTCACAGTGTAACATTAGAGATATCCTTGCCTTTTTCCAAGTGCTAGAACTCTCTTACATTTATCAAGAATCTTGCATGAATATGACTTGAACTCTACCTTATGTCCTAAATTAGTTATTCTACTGACCGACAGTAAGTTTGTCATCATATTCAAGAGATACAAAACTTTTGGTATGCACTTCGACTGCCCATGCTGAAAATTCAGTCTAACAGTATCTTCACCTTGATCATATGTGAACTGTTGTGTCCAAGGTGAACATTTTTTTTTGGTGTTGTAGGCTGAATACTCGATGAAGTGTTCTTGATGGCTCGTCATGTGTTGTGTCACTCCATAATCGAGGAATCACTCCTCAAGTTATTCGACATGGAAGGCATTATGCTGCATCATTGTTTTCAACATTGTGCTTCAAGTCAGTAGTTGCATTGGTTTGTTTGATCTAGATGTTTTTTTATTGTGTATTATTAAACTTTAGTATTCAACAGTCCTGGATATCATGGTTCGTCCTCTATGTAGTATTTAGAAAACATCTAGGTTGCTGATTTTGAACTTGACTCTACTTTTGTGATTATTTCTGATTGTTGTCGAATTATTTGACTATCTCCTTCTTTCGACTGTTGCTTCTTTGAGATTTTTTTGGTGTATAGAGCTTGCAAGTTTTCAATGGAGGATGAGGATGCACCATTCATTCGAATCTCCTCCTTCAACAACATAGTAATGTCTCTAGACAAAGTTATTTCTGAGTGAGTCCAAATCATCATCACTCAATTTTCATAAGAGGATAGCAAACTAGACAATAAGGTCATGACAACATCTAAATCTTCGATCACTGAACCTATTGCTCCCATATTCTCTAACAGAGTCTTAGACTAATTTATGTGATTATGAATAGAATCACCTTTTGACATTCTGAGTGAAAAGAATTTCTTTCTCAGATGTAGTTTTGAAATGACATTCCTCACTTTGTAGAGTGTGCTTAGCATGGTCCCAAGCTTCTTTTGAAATTTGGGCTTGTCTAACATGGGCCAATTGTGTGTTAAAATTTTAAGAGTGATTAAGGCAAGAGCCTTACCATCCCTGAGCTTCCATTTGGAAATGGCTTGTCCATTGACAGTAGGAATTAGTTTGACACCTGAACTATTTCCCACAGTTCTTTGGCCTTCAACACTACTTTCATCTTGAATTTCCATAGATGGTAATCTGCTCCATCAAGATTGGACCATACTTCGATTGCGAATAAATTGAGAAATTCGAGATGGATGTATGTAGATACTAGATTGTGTGTGTTAAAAAATAATTTGAAAAATGTCTACTCTGTATCCAGAATGTGAAATCCTGATACTATATGCCTTTAGTAAGCTAACTGCTCAGATACAATGCTTGATTCCATGTTGGTATCAAATAAAATAAGGGATCATACCATGTCGAAAATTCTGGTTTGGAAGAGAATTTTCTCGGTGCATAAACTACGTCTATCAGATTCGAGCTATAAATCAACAAGTCTGATGATAGCTCTACTTCGATTCCCGAGCTTCTAAGTCGCAAGGATTGATACAATTGATTTTGTAGACATACTCGAATTCGATAAAAATGTGGAAACGTGAACTCGACAGTCCAACAATTAGATCGACAGTTGATGCTCGACACGACAACAACTCCGACAATTGTCAATTTGAGTGTCTTTCAATGGGCTCGACAAATGTCGATCATGGTCAAATCTGATCATTATCGATTTGAAGTTTGTTGAGCTGATACTTGTTTCAATTTTCGTGTATTCTTGTAGACTATTCGAAAACACATGTATTTCTATAGAGTATGCAAATGTACAAGTATTTACAGCAAATAGAGTATGCGAATGTACAAAGTATTTACAACAAATGAATGGATCTAGATTAGTTGTGAGATTAGGGATGGAAAGGAAATGAATCCAACATTAGCCTCCTCTTTGTGAATGTGAGCCTTGGGAATAGAGCTTGCTAGGTCTCATCTGCCCAATCCACATGAATCCCATCCCCATTTTGTGATTGATTTGCTTCTATGGCCTTTGTTTCTAGTTGATGATTCCATGGAGCTCTATTTGTACTTTGTGTTTTATGGCTATATCAACATGAATGCCTTGTTGTTTTCTTGATCTTAGTTTTAGTTTCATTAGTATGGCTATTTGATTGGGTTTGGCACATGACATTTGAACTATAAAGAGTTAGAAAAATAAACCTCTAAAGTTATGAGTCTACAGCTTGAAAGCAAGTAGCTATGGTTGTACTGACAAATTGCTATCACTAGAGAATTTTTTAAGATGACAATTAAGTTTTTAATTGTAGAAACTCCATAAATCTATTGTCCTAGAATAGTTATAAATCCAATGGTTGGATAATTGTTAATGTGTATTGATATCCATACATGATCACCATCAAAAATGTCGTCTTGAAGTGTGTGACAGAGACTGTCGTTCTATTTTTGCCAAAATATGGTAGGAGTACCTTGGACAATACTAGTTGACCAGTGTGAATTCGAATGAGGTTCTAATTGAAGGGAGTGTCGAAAGTCAAATGTGGAATGTTGAATGTCGAAGGAAGGTTGAAATCAAATTCGAATGTCGAATGCCAAAGGAGTATTGATTTCAAATTTGAATGTTTATTGAAGGTTGAATTTGAATTTGAATGTCAAATGAATGTTGAATTTGAACTTGAATGAAGGTTCAAACAATATTTGAATAGTGGAGTGTTTCTGATGAGATTTGAGAGAAATTCGAAGGAAATTCTAACGAATTTTGGCTGCCTGAAACTTCGAATTTGATGATTTTTAATTTCTCGAATCTTGAGTAAAATCGCAAACATTGAATGTGGATCTCTGCAGCTCGAATTAAGTAAAATTGCAAACTTTCAAATTCTACTCTTAATTTGACAGACATTGTAGTTGTGACATGAAGGGGTTTGGAATGGCATTTGAAATTCCAATTAGCTTTGTGGATGTCATTCACAAACAATGCACTTTTATCATAGAAATAACAATAGTGTTTATTCAATCTATTTTATGTTTCATTGTATAAGATAAGTCTATCATATAGAAAACAAGTTGGTTTACATATTGTAGACCACTAAAGAGCTATAAAGATGAAAGCCACCAAGAAATATACATACATGCTTTGTGATAAACATTGCTTGAAAATAAGGGGACTCTATTGGTTTGGAAGGTGATCATTAATTTTTTTTTCGGAAAGGGCTAGCATAGATGTTTTCACACCAAACATGCAACAACCTCAACCAAAACTAATTGTCTTTTGAAGATGAGAAATCTACTCAAGTGGGTTTCTCTAGATATTTGAAAATGCCATGTTGCTCTACTCTTGCCACCATCACCCAAAGAGCTTCCATTGAGTTAGAGAGGTGAGAAATAAGGTGTAGAGAAAAAAAAGAGTGTAACACACCACATTATAACTTAAAAAGTTATGGAATGTTTGTAAGAATGAGTTCTTTGGGACATGCAAGGCTTCACTATCACATGCTTGTGTGGTGCACAATTGTAAGAGACTATTTAGGACAAAGAATATGCAAGCTCAATCCTTATATGCTATTGTTGGCATTTTATAGTGTTGTTATTAGACTCTATAGTTGAGATACATGCATAATTGTAAAATGTATATTTGAATTCTTGACGAAGGATATGACAAGTTTAACCCTGCATATGCTATTGTTTGGCATTTATAGGTGTGTTATTAGACTCTATAGGTGAGATACATGCATACTTTGTAAATTTATATTTGAATTCTTCACGAAGGATATGCAAGTTTTACCCTACTATTGTTTGCAATTTAGAGTGTGTTTATTAGACTCTATAGTTGAGAAACATGCATAATTGTAAATGTATATTTGAATTCTTGAGGAACCTCAACCTCATCCCATGCTACATAGTCTGGAAAGGCAAGGCAAGGCCAAAAAGGTGGGTGAGTAAGGTACATTTTTATGATTTTTGCTTTTGCTATTTGGTATTGCTTTCTCTCTCTCCTTGTTCTCTTCTGTTTTGTTCGATCGGGGTTTGAGAATATATATACATATGCCAGTATCGGAGCTGCTTGCTGTCGTGGGTTTTGTGACGGACGATCGATCGATCGATCGATAGATCGAGAGAGAGAGAACGAGCGAGCGAGCGAGCGAGAGAGAGAGAGAGAATCATTTCGGATGATGAACATCATTTCGAGTCCAAAGCTGACGCTGGTGCTTCTAAAACCTTCCCGCAGCAGGCTGGGCACTATTCGCAAGAACGCTTACGTCGTCAATCAAGCAAGAGGCCTTGCAAGGTTTTACTTCCATTTTGTGTTCGCCTCTTTCTTTCTTTCCGAAGCCCCAGATTTGTGGTTTTTTCTTTCAGTATTCTTCTCATGTTTTTCACTTATCGGAAGGCATTCCATAAATCTACTGTTGTTTTTCGGACGTTGTAAACTCTCAGTATCATGACCTTGTTAGATACGTGATCTTTTTAGTCTGTTGGGAATAGGTTAGTACCGGATCTTTGTTTATTATTCGCAGAGGTTGGCGATGGGTATTGCTTCTTGTGAGATTACTATGTACAAGAAATTTGAAATTGCAGCTTTATTCTTGTTGTTGATCCCCTTTGGCGTTCTACCTGCATTAAGCATCTGGTTTCTCCAGATCGGAACACAAACAAGTAGGGTTTCGGATTAGGCGACGGGGCAAACCTTCTTGTAAAAGGATATCATTTGGGGGTTCGACATTTACGGATATAGCAGAACCATGAAGCACTTCCAGGATTTTTTTTTGGTGTGCGAGCCAGGTTAGTCGAATAGAGCTTGCCCTGCCAGGTTCACCAGGTTCCTGGGTGGAACCCCAGTTCCACCATACGCATGCTGACGCCATGTAGTGGGGAAGCTTACCTTAATGATTCGAGCAAGCTATCCTACGGTCCTACCATACAAGTTGTTTCGTTTTTCTGCTTGTTATGTTTGGGTGTTGAGCTGCAGATTATAGTATTAAGGTGAAATTTTGACATCGGCCGGATTGTAAGTGTGGTTTATATATGAGATAAAATGGCAAAAAATTGAAACCTTGAGTACAGGAAGAGAAGTTAACGATGCACTGCTGTTCTATGGAGTTGGTAGGAGGTGTTACCTTTTTGTTTACATAGGGATGACCCAGCATATAATTTCCGGTTATAGAAGTTCATAAAGCTCGTTTTGAATGAGCTAATAAAATTTCAAGAAGTTGACAAATGTAGATGCCATTATTTCTAGCCACTTATTTCTAGTGGTGTTCTCCTGCTTGATTGTTTGTTTTATGGTTTTCTTACTGATTGCTGCCTTTTTGATGATATTTAGATTTCATAGTTCACTCGTTCCAAAGAATTTTTCAAAGTTGTTCTCATGTACTTGGACTGTATTCTGTTGTCAACTAAGCCGTGAAACATACACTGAACTATTTGATTTGTGCTATTTAGCATGATAATGTTTGGGATTAATTTAAGCTTAAAATCTCTTGTCACATTGGACCCACATTTTTGAAGTGCAAACATCTCTTGGGGATCTTTTGGCAAAGCTTGTCTAGCCTTGGAGACGGGAGGGTGTGTCTAGAATGTGTAGTGAATTCTAAGTTTCACTCCTTTCAGCTATGTTGGGGTGTAGGTGCCCGCTGACTGAGTTTTCCTAGATTTTACGCTCTTGTTTTGCAAGCTTTACAAGGTGAAAGGGGGTGATTTGATTGTGGAGGTGGTTTTAACTTCTTCTGGTGCGTCACTGCAGGTGGTTGAGGTTTCCACCTCTAAAACTGGGAAGCATGGCCATGCAAAATGTCAGTTTGTCGCAATAGACATTTTCACTGGCAAAAAGCTGGAGGGATATTGTTCCATCATCTCACAATTGTGATGTAAAGTTCCAACTTTTTTTATGGCCTAGATTGACATGATGGCTAATGTCCAGATTCTAAGTAGTATGCTCTAGTCCATAATCCATTGCATGCAAGACGTCTGATATATGCTTTTAGTTACCTAATATGCCTTTTGCATTTGTGAGGTGCAGGTTCCTGAGGTGACGCGAACTGACTTTCAGTTGATTGATATTTCTGAAGATGGATTTGTAAGTCAATAAAAGTCTTACTTTTGCATGGTTTATTTACTTTTTTCCAAAGAGAGCACCTTTGGCTTTCTTGGAAGGTAGTCAAAGTTTGTTTTATGTGCATGTATCGCATGTTTCAGGTGAGTCTTCTCAATGATAATGGTGAGACCAAAGATGACTTGCGTGTTCCCACCGATGAACCGCTTGCTAGTCAGGTGAGCACAAGGACTTATATGTCAAGAAAGAACTGAAAATGCGTTTACTCCCTAAAAGGTTTTCTTTTTTCAAAAGTATTTTGTTATTATGGTAAGTAAATTTCTAGCTTGCCCTTAACTTGCACAGATCAAGTCTGGATTTGGAGAAGGGAAGGACTTGGGTGGTCACAGTGATGTCTGCCATGGGTGAGGAGCAGATATGTGCTTTGAAAGATATTGGACCCAAGTGGAAATCCGTCTTGAGTTTTGCTTTTTAACATTTTACTTTACTTTTGGAGAAATACGATGGGCGTGCTTTTTTAGTATAGTAGCTCCATGCTCAATGTATTTCTCCATTAGCTAGATTGTGATATAGATTGTGATATGCTATTGCCATGAGGGCTGCTGGCATGTAGATTTTGTCTGGATTGTTCATTGATCTGTCTGGAAGGGGTACAGATTGTCTCCATAAGGGAAGCTCAACAGAGTCCCATTTTATAGGTTGATGGATAAGCATTTGTCTTTGTTGGTAAACTTGTTGATGGTCATCTGGCTATAAATTCCTCATGCTGGACTGAAAATTGTAGAGCTTTTTTGGATGTCTTAGGTTCTGACATCCACTGACATACATTGATGCTACAAGCATGTTCTAAAAATGAAAAAGTTGATTGACTGACTGTTTGCAGATTTTGGAGTCTTGTTTTGGGTGATTAGTAGAAATCAGTTCATCTGTGGAATTATTATTGGGTCAGAGTATTTATGCTGCATTGCTGTTATGATGGATAGTCAAGAAAACCGTTCGAGTTGCATACATGCAGTGCCATGCCAGGTAGATGTGTATGAAATTACAATACATAGATGGTCCCTGATTGAGCAAATCTATTAAACTCTACAGGAAATGATCATGTAAATCTATAAATTTCCTTTGCGGGGTTTCGATCATATAGAACACATGCACTACTAGTTTGTCTTTGATTTAAATGGATCATTGACTTTTACAGAAAGTGTGTGAGTGTAATTTAGCAATTTTGCCATTTGACATTGAATTAGTTTACGAAATCTACTGCCACGTGCCTGCTGAAGATTTGCATTCTTCTCATCGGTAGCTAGATTTCGTTTTTAGATCATATGCACTGCTACTTTTTACTGTCTCAATGCAATACCAATTTATTTGTTTGATTCATCATTTTGCGGATGATGCATGGACTCAAAACAAATCTGAGTGCAGGTATTTGTTAACTTTGTTTTACTGATTTGTGCTGGTGTCAAATGCATGCAACGTAGATGAAGGCATCATATGATGATAAGCTCGAAAACAACTACGTTAAGTTGTAATAAATTAGTACTGATTGTGTTGGTTATAAGCATCAGAGCATTAGTCTTAGCTATAGTTTAAATTCTCATACCAGGGACTTGTATTCTAAGGCTCTGCACACAACAGCCGCAGGCTGAAAAATGCACCCATCTGAGAGAGAGAGAGAGAGAGAGAGAGAGAGAGAGAGAGAGAGAGAGAGAGAGAGCATGTCATAAAGTCCGTTATGCCTGAATTAATTGTGTAATATGAGTCAACTCTAATCTTACACTAATGAATGATTGAGATGAAGTTCTTGGTCCCTCACTTCCGAGTTCACAATAATATGACCTAATTTTGACTTACAAATCTGATTGGTCGTAATTTTCAGCCCTAAAAGTACGGAGCCCTTGTGAATGAAATTTTGAGAAAATTAAAGCCCTCGTGGGTGGAATCCAAAAATATGAAGCCCTCTTGGATGGAATTTGAAAATATAGTTGGTAATCCCTAAAACCTAGTGTCCTAAATATGTCTGGCTTAATTTTTTTGGGTAAGACTTTTGTGACACATTAACATGGTCTCTCATCTCACTATGCAATAGAAAACGTCGAAATTCTTACGAAGGGGCTTCGAGATGTATTATGAATGATGTGCTCTAATTGTAGCAATGGATTTGTGCATATAGTCTAGAGCATAGATGCCCAGAAACGCGTTTCTAAAACCTTCTATACCCAGAATTGCCAAATGTTCTGCGACTAAATGGAAAATGAGGACAATTTGATAGTTGATCGAGAACATAA
This sequence comes from Diphasiastrum complanatum, assembly GCA_029204225.1. Classification (NCBI taxonomy): domain Eukaryota; kingdom Viridiplantae; phylum Streptophyta; class Lycopodiopsida; order Lycopodiales; family Lycopodiaceae; genus Diphasiastrum; species Diphasiastrum complanatum. Next base: position 17,362 of record MU836396.1, on the reverse strand, counting down.
ATCAAGCCAACATGTTATAGTATCTTATCTAAGGTCTTGATCCATGTGAAGTAGCTAAGTCTCAATGATCAATCAACACAAATGAGGCTGCTTTGGCTTATTTATACTCTTGCGGAATGAGGGTTGGAGGTACGACAATCATGTCACTTAAGTGCCATTATAAATGTTGGATTCCAAGGCTTAGAGCAAAAGTTGTCAATGCCCACTGATCATAATCTCATGGACTCCATGAAATGTGATTGTAAATTCCAAATTGCTAGTAATTGATGTAAAATAGGAGAGTGGAGCTCGATGACTGGTTTTGAGACTACTATAGCTCTCCAATCCCTCAAGATATTTTATTGTGGCTACAACAAGAAAAGACGGGAGAATTTTCCTAATATAGGTGAAGTACCATTGGAAACCCAATTAGCAATTGATTCGAATGTGAGAAGAATGTTCATCTTGTACTAAAGCCTGATTTTGGAAGTAGAGTAAACCTATAGAAACTTCTTTCATAGAGTATATTGATCGATTTTTTTGCTTTGCCATTGCTCCAAGAACTAAACGTGGATTGTGTTGTCATGTAGACAAGCCTATGCTTTTTGAGAGTAACAGTTGAAGTACACGGATAGAGATTAACATCACTAGGATTAGAGGATTCAACAACATTAGACCCAAGAATAGTTGAACAAAAAGGGGTAATATGAAACTTGGACATTGGAGTGAACAAAAGCTTCTATGTGACAAGAGGAGGGTCTTGGACAATCTATTGCTTCCTTAATAACTAGCAACAAGTTTAGCAATATGGTGAGGACCTTGCAGAGCGAATTACGACTAGAATGAAGGTCTACAAAGTAATTTCCCCTAAACAAAAGTGATGATGTTTATCATATTGATATTTGAGTAGGTTATGTTCTAGGATAAGAGTAATATTATTTGTGGTCTCGTGAATATAGTAATGGGGTATGGTCATTAGAAGTAGGTAGCCTAGTTGGTAATTTATCAACATTATAGTGAGTAGTATTAACTAAATTGTTATATTTGAATTAAGCGAGGGGTGGGCAAATTCCCAATTGGTACTTATAAAGAGAAGTTTGCCCAGAATAAAATTGACATATTGATGATGCACATAACATTGATAGTTGCACATGATGATATGCAGTAGTCTTTCATTGAGTGGATGCGGACTTGCTTTCCTTTGCTTGAAACCAAGGGTTTGAGTCCAATTTGCCACAAATGAGAACATGCAAGAGAGAAAAAAAAGTTTATCACTAATGTAGTGAAAGCTTTGAATAAAACTAGCAACATCAAAAGGAGCATTGTCATTAGAGAAGATGGAGTTTTTGGTTGGTAGTCTTTTGACATTAAGATCATTAATAGTATTTTCAAGATTGTTACTCGATCAAGGGTAAGTACAATTCCTAATAACTACCATGATGGTTCAAAGAAAGCCTTTTAACCAGTTTCTAGAATGAGATTAAAAATTTAATTTGCACAAGTAGACTTTTGTGTATGTAAGCAATCTTAAAGGACCGTAGTAGTGAAAAAGAAGTTTAACAATATGAGTTGGGAATTCCATTAAGCAGTTTTGCTTGAAATAATTGCTCCATGTTAGATCTTTTCAACTTTAAAATATTAAAATGTTTCATTTAATGCTCTTGATGTCACAACATAGTGAATTGCTGAAACCGAATGACTTGAGAAAGCAATTTTTTTTCTTTGATACTATTTCTTCGATATGTGGTTGTCAAAATTTCATCTTGTTTGTCATGTACTTTCAGTACATCAACGCTTAAAATTGTATTACAATATCCAATGTGAGCCTTGTTGGGCCCAAAAGGAATTATTAGCCTTAAGAATAAGGCATTTCTCTTTTTAGACCTCTCAAAGTACTTAAATAAGGATAATAGGCCAAGAAGGGCCCGAATACATTTAATAATGCTTAAACAAAGGCTAACTATATCTCAAGATAGTTATGTTGAGTTAAGTTAGGGCATTGTTTATAGGTAGGCAAGAGACATCACTTTTGGGATCTTTTGGCTGCAAATGAAATAATTAAGTTTTCTCTTTTTGAATGTGAGCCTTGGGAATTAAGCCCCCCCTTTTGTTAAAATTAGAGGTTAAGAACCTCATTTGGATTTATAAATATGAATCAAGCATCAAGGATTGCACTTAGATTGGATTGCTAGAAGTCTAGACATCAAATCTAGCTATTTTGCATCTAGATTGGCAATTGCCTTTGAACACCACAATCAAATCAGCATTTACTGATCCTTATGGCCTCTTACATGTGTGGACAATATGATATCATTACCGGGTTTAGATCTATTCAAGACAAAAAAAATCATACATTCATCAAGCATGTATCCTACTTGCAAGAGCAAAATTGCCAAAATCACCATCAATCTTGATTTGAAAAAGTGTATGTACAAATGAGCTCCAAATCCATATCAAGTGAGCTTGGATATGAGATTGGGTCTTAGTGCCCTTAGGGTAGACCCTAACCTAGCAATTAATGCCTTAGATTAAGCAAATTAGGCTCAAGATGCCTCGAGTTAAGGTGGCTCATCTTGGGATGTGGCCGACCTCATCTAAATCTCTATAATCTAGGAGCATGATTTTTGGCCTTGACATGAGTAAAATGTATGGCCATGAACGGTGACTTGATTTATTATAATCTACTCATAATTATGTACACATGTGGAAAACACTTGGCTATCCATTATGATGCCATGTGGTATAGATCTAACTGCTAGGTTTTTGACATTTTCACACTCTTTCTTAAAAAACTAGTCACTAGAATCTAACATGGATTTGCTAATGACTCCAAGGGCTAATCTAAACTTAACAAATGATGCTTTCAATAATGGTTTGGTGAATATCAGCCACACAAAGTGAAGCACCCACATGCTCCAACTCGATCTCCTTTGCTTGCACATTTTCTCTCACACAATGATGAGCAACTTCTAGCTTGCTCCTAGCATGGAAGATTGGAATATTTGAAGGCTTTGAGCTCATTCGTCATTAGACTTAATGAGATATATGTCCTTATATTTGTTCACTTTGAGCTCCACCAATAGCCTCTTGATCCACAACATCTCCTTTGTAGTCGATGTGGGTGCCTTGTACTTGACCTTGGTTGAAGAGAGACACGGTTTCTTGCTTCTTTGAGAGCCATGAAATGACTCTTTCTCCAATGAATATGCATGTGCACTTAGTGATCTCCTATCCACCTTGTCTCTAGCAAAATATGAATCTGAAAAACCAAGCAAATCAATGTGATCACTCCTATACAATATGCCAAAATGTATCTAAGCACTCTTTTGGCTAGCTTCCAATGGTGAATCAATGGATCTTGCATAAATGGGCTTAATCTATTGACACTATAGCTTAGATCTGGTCTAGATATGGTAAGCCAATGTAAGGAGTCTATGAGACTCCTATAGAGAGTGATGTCCTTGAAGGATCTCTCTTACATGGTGCTTCATTGGAGTTTCTACTTTTTTGCACATATCCATATTAAACTTTTAAAGAATTAAAGTAGCGTACTTGGATTGATATATGAAGCTATAATGCAAGCTCTAACTATCTCAATACCCAAAATATAGTGCAAGGAGCCTAGATCTTGCATTTTGAACTCCCTACACAATGCCATCTTGGTTTCATCAATTAGATCAACATTGTTTCCACAAAAAATGATATCATCTACATACAACGAGAGAATAACTATATCACCATCATAAAGTCTAAAGTACAATGAAGGATCTAAGTCACTTAGAGTGAATCCAAGTGAGATAAGGAAGGAATTTCGTTGAGCATGCCATGATCTTGGTGCTTGCTTTAAGCCATAGAAGCTTTTCTTGAGTAGGCACACTTTGTCTTCAAATCCAAGTTTGATGAAGCCCTTAAGTTGCTCCATATAGATCTCCTCGTCAAGATAGCCATACAATAAAGCATTAGACACATCCATTCAAAAGAGCATCCAAGTGTGAAGATTAAGCAATCAAGATTCTTATTGTAGTCATTTTTGTGAAGATTTGTAAAAGCTATCCATGTTGAGTTAGGGGGTTTGATAAATTTTTGTGTGTCCTTCCATGTGTGAGTAGGTGATAGGGTCAATTTTGGCTTGGGAGGCAACTCGAGCAAGTACACATGTAAATTCACGATTAGGCCAGAAGTAAAGTTTGATGTGGCTCGAGCTAGCTTAGGCTTGCTACAAGTGTCATGATTAGTTTGGATGTGTGACTCATCCCTACATGTTGGCATGAGATCTAATGACCAATCAAAAGAGAAATTTACACCAATTTGGTCCAATCAAGTTTGAGGGCTCATAAGTCACTCAACCAATCAAATTTAGAAGAGGAGAAAAAGGGGTTCAATCAAAATCAAGCTTCCCCTACCTCAAGTTTCTATTAGAGAGCATGTTAGGTTCATTTGTACTTGAGTTCTTTGGAGTTAATGAGATTTTTTACATTTTGAGTCATATTGGCTTTATCTCTCTACCCGAGTATTGATTGTTAGATTTCTCTCTACCCAAAAGCAAGACTTTTCCACACTTAGTTTTTTCATCCACAAGTCTCCACACATGTGAATGTACCTTGATGTTTGATATATGCATGTTACATAGTGCTCTTGCCTTAGATTTAGAGAATGACCTTGGATTTCAATCTATGCTTGATCTTTGTGCAATCACCAAGTCTTATGAGATCATAATCACACTTTTGTCAGAATTCTCCCTCTGGACTTTGGATAGCTTCTTGGTATGTTGTTGGCTCTTCAGCGAAGCTGCAGTACTCAAATTGCGTGTCTTCACTCCACTGAAGATTGTCAGAGTAGCGGTCTGAAGGTCTTCTTTGTCTCGTTGACCTTCTAGGTTCGTTTCGTCGCTGCTCGAACGTTTCTTATTCGTGGGGTTGATCTTCTTCTTCCTGCGGCTCTAGAGTCTGCGGCTCTACATTTTGATTTGATGTCTGTCCTCGATCTCCCTCTTGAATGGGTAGCAGTGTGAAGATCTCATGGCCTCTTTTGTCTTTCAGTCCAGGGAATGTGAACTCATCGAACTTCACATCTCTACTCGAAACAACCTTCTTCGTGGTTGGGTTGTAGAGCCTGTACACATGTGTTCTGTTCGAGTAGCCGACCATGATTGTTTGCTTTGATTTGTCATCGAGCTTGTTTTTTTTTTTTTTGGGAATGTTCTTGTATGCTACACATCCAAATACTCGTACGTATGTCAAATTAGGCTTTCTGTCTGTCCCCATTTCGTATGGTGTTTTGTTTTCCAGCGATGTCGTTGTAGATCTGTTTTGCAGGTGTATAGCTGCAGCTATTGCCTCAGCCCAAAATTGACTTGGCAATTGAGCCTGTGCCATCATGCATCTGGCTCCGTCGACTAGCGTTCTGTTTCTTCTTTCTGCTACAACATTGTATTCTGGTGTGTATGCAAGAGTGAACTGGTGTTCGATCCCTATTCTTCGCAAAATTTTGAGAATTCTTTGCTTTTGTATTTACCTCTGTTGTCAGATCTAAGGATCTGTATCTTTTTCGAGGTGTGTTGCTTTGCAAATGCCACGAACTTCTTGAAGGAATCAAACACTTCGGATTTCTTCTTTAAGTAGTAATCGTGGTCATCCGGCTATAATCATCTATGAACGTTATAAAGTATCTTGGACCTGAGAGCAAATCCGTCTTCATCAGTCCACAGACATTAGAGTGGACGAGCTCAAGTACTTCCTTGGCTCTTCTTCCCTCATTTGTGAATGGATTCTGATGTTGCTTTTCACAAAACTCAGTTTCAGGTCTTGAAATCTTGAGACCTGTGACTATGACCTTTCTGCTCATGTTATGCAGGCTTCGCATGTTTAGATGATACATTCTCCTATGCCAGAGTTGATCTTCATTTTTATATGCATTTAATATGCTATCAGAGTTGCTAATTATCTTGGCCTCGTAGACGTTTCCTTCTCTGCATCTGACCGTCAGCAACTTGTTTGTCGTCTTCTCGATCATGTGGCAAGTGTTGTCGTCGAACAAAACTCGAATGCCAAGATCTGCCATCTTGGAGATGGATATCAGATCCTTTCTGAGTGAGAGCACATAGAGCGCTCCTGGCAGCTCTGCTTGGCCTGACAGTGTTCATATTTGTAGAGTGCTGATGCCCTTGACATCGTGTCTGCTCCCATCACCTAGAATCACTACTCTGTTGTTTTCGAGCTCTCTGAAGCCGATCAAGATCTTCTTGCTGCAAGTGATGTGAGATGTTGCTCCTGAATCAATGACTACATTGTAGTCGTTTGCAGTGTAGCTCGTTGAAGCTTCATCGAGTATCGTGAAAGCTTTGTCACCTCTGTCAACATCCTTTGATGACTCTGCAACATTAGCTTTTTCAGCTTTGTTCTTTCTTTTTGGGTTGAATCTACAATCGTATGCAGAATGACCTTTCTTCTTGCAGTGCATGCAAGGTATTGCTGGATTGAACCAGCATTTGTTGGCCGTATGGCCTGGTTTGTGACAGTGATCGTAGGAAGAAGATTGCTGATTTGAGGACTTCGTCTTCTCGAACCTTGGCTTGTTCTTGTTTTTCTTCTTTCCTTTCGTGAAGAGAGCCTTTTCTTGATCACTGCTTCTCTCTCCTTCATCTTTCATCAGTCTCTCATCAGTGACAAGACAGACTGCTTTGTCGAATGTCATATCTGGTAGACTCAGTATGAGCATTCTCAGCGGTTGATAGGACGTCGGTAGAGATTTCATGAAGTACATCAGCTACTGTGGTGCTGGGACCTGGTGCTCTGTCCTGATGCAGCGAGTTGAGCGAAGATCGTTCTGATCTTCTCAACGTGCTGGTCCAACTGGTTGCCATCCCATCGTATGGATTGCAGCTAATTGTGAAGGTGCATGACTGAAGCTACAGTCCTCACTTCATACTTCTGTTTCAATCTTTTCCATGCTGCATGGCTGCCTTCGCAATCTTCAATCTGCATGAGTAGATCTTCATTTATAGAAAAAACGATGATCGCCATTGCGCGCTCATCTTTTTTTATCATTCAACTCTCATCGGGTCTCCCTCTGAAGGCTGCACCTCTGAGAGTTCGGTCACCGACCAAATGCCTTCGCCCTTCAGAAGTGTTTTGATTTTGAATTTCCAGATTCTGTAATTTGCGCCATCAAGATTGATTGCTACTCTTGTCTGGATTGTTGTAGCCATATTGTGTTGTCTAGAAGAATCACTGCTAGGATATCAGTAGTGATAACTTGTGGGCTCTGATACCATGTCGCGGAAGCGGAAAACGCTATTCGGTTTCGCAAATGCGAAACTGTTTCTTTTTTTGTTTTCATTTCGTCTTCGTATTCACGAACGATTTTGTGTCTTTGAATTTTCTTATGCGGAGAAGCTTTTACAGGATCCTAGACACGCGATTGCACATCACAAAACACATTCTATTCTACTAATCAAGACGACACAAGACAAGGAGATGCACGAAAATAGAGCGACTGTATTATCAGTTTAATTTTAGAGCGAGATCGTCAGTGTGTTCGCTCGTTGGCGGAATGACACTCTGCTCTTTCGTGTTTTGCTCGTTGGTAGACTTTCATGCACTCTATTGTTTCTTTTTTTTTTTCTACTACTCTCGCTACCTCTCTCTTTCTCTTGGGTAGGGCAACTTGGGGGACACCACATTTAGTCATATCTTGCTTGTTTGATCCAAAAAGTCGAGAAAAAGCTTACCAATCTTGTCTATTGCAAATGTAGACAATTTTTTGAGGTCATAGGCACATAGTTTCATGCAAGTCACTTGTATTTGAGTCTTTTGTGGATGATTTGAGTGCTTCCCACGTGCTTGAGTGAGGTTGACCCAAACTTTGTCCATACTTCACCTTTGGTTGGGATTGGTAGAGCTAGTGAGATTGATCCACACTAAGTTGCAAGATCTCATCTTGGAGTTGGTAGCACACCTTTATTGGATCCATTATTGAGAGAGAAGCAACACTTTGTAGTCCATTACAAGACATCTACTCAAATGTTTATGGCTTCCATGGGTTCCTTCCTATTGGAATCAAGTGAGAGATTATCTAACTCCAATTACTCTATTTGGAAGGTAAGGATGGAGTCAATTTTGATCCTCCAAGATGTAATGGAGATTGTCCTTGGACTTGCGAAGAGCCTCATGCTTCAAGAAGTCCAAAGGTACAAGAAAAGAGCTAGAATGGCTCTGAACTATATCAAGATGAATGTCTCTAATGAAGTTTTGAGAGAAATTGGTGCTTGCACCTCGACCAAGGAGGCCTAGGTTACACTCAAAGCCATTTATGAGGCCAAGAAGACTTCTAGGCTCCTCACTCTAAGGAACCAAATCTTCTAAACTTGCCAAAAGAGTGGTGAGAGTGCTTCCAATTATGTTTTGAGAGTCAAAGACATCCATAGAGAGCTTGCATGCATTGGGGCCACATCAATCAAAGTGGCTAGTGCAAGTCATCCTCAATGGCTTGAGAGATGAATTTGATAATCTTGTCCAATCACATGCCATCAAAGAAGAGCTACCAAGTTTGGAGGCCTTGCAAGGCGGCGTACTTATTGCTGAAGAATGTAGACAAGAGAACAAGCTCATGAGGATGGACAAACTCTCAATCAATCATGATGGAGATGGCAAAGCTTTATCTGTCAAAGACAAGCACAAAGGGAAGAGCAAAGGTCAACACCAACAATTCTTCAAAGACAAAGCCAAAGACAAGGACAAAGATGGAGGAGGAGGATGATTCCTCTCAAGCTTCTACGTCAAAATTGAAGAAAAAGAAGATCAAGTGCTTCTTTTGTGGCGAGAAAGACGATTATGCCACTAATTGTTTCAAGAAGAAGAACCAATTCAAGCAAGCCAACATCTCTAATGAGAAAGAAAGTGATGAAATTGCAAGTGATGGAGAAGGCTCTCTTATGGTATCAAGCTTCTCTTCTTCTTCTTTAAAAAAGGATGGTACATGGTATATTGATAGTGGAGCTTCATCTCATATGTGTAGCTCCAAGGACTCTTTCTCCTCTCTTATGCCTTATGGAGTCAAGAAATCTACATACACTCCAAATGATTGTGAATGCAAAATTGAAGGAGTAGGGAGTATTCCCTTGAAAGTTGCATCTTCAAAAGTTCTATCTCTCAATAATGTGCTCTTTATTCCTAAGCTCACTAAGAATATTATAAGTGTTGATAATGAACTTGATGTCAAATTTCATATTGACACTTGTGTAATCAAGAAAGATGATGAGATTCTTGCATGGATCTCGATTTGGAGGCATCTACAAATTGGATCCAAGAGAGAGTGCAAACTCTTGTGATATTGCATATGTGACCAAGCTTTCCAAAAAATATTTATGGCATAGAAGATTGGGCCATCCCGACTTCAAATCGATGTATTATATGGTCAAATAAGTCAAAGCAATTGGCTTGCCAAAGACACTATCCAAGGAGATCAAGCCATGTGAAACATGTGCTATTTCTAAGTCACATAAGAAGCCATAACCAAGATCTTTTATCAAGACTTCAAATGGGGTGGCCAGAGGAACAATAGATCTTTATGTGAGTGTGCCAAAGCACTAAGAATTGAAGCGTCCTTGCCTAAGGATTTTTGGGGAGGCCATCAATTGTGCCAATTATCTATGCAATAGACTCTCTCATCTTGCTCTTGGAGGAAAGACGCCATATGAAATTTTATTCAAGAAGAAGCTAAGATTGATCACCTTAGAATCTTTGGATGTATTTGCTTTGCTCATATTCCTTTGGAGACTAGGAAAAAAGATTATCCTAGCTCAAGCAAAGGAGTCATGGTGGGATATTCATCTACCAAGAGGGCTTATAAAGTCTACATACTCTCTACTTCTCAAATTATTGAAAGTAGAGATCTCACTTTTCATGAAGACCAAAAGTTTACCTTGGACGGGGCCGAGATTCAAGGCATCTCATGATGCATCTTCTATTATCTCTATTTATGACAATCAAGAAGTGATGCGGTCAAGGTTTGAGGATGAGCATCCTCATGTATTGGTCCAATCAAGTTTGAGGGCTCATAAGTTACTCACCTAATCAAATTTATAAGAGGAGAAAAAGGGGTCCAATCAAAATCAAGCTCTCCCTACCTCGAGTTCCTATTAGAGAGCATGTTAGGTTCATTTGCACTTGAGTTTTTTTTGGAGTTAATGAGATTTTCTACATTTTGAGTCATATTGGCTTTCTCTCTCTACCAGAGTATTGATTGTTGGATTCTCTTTCTACCCAAGAGCAAGGCTTTTCCACACTTAGTTTTTTCATCCACAAGTCTCCACACGTGTGAATGTACCTTGATGTTTGATATATGCATGTTACATAGTGCTTTTACTTTAGATTTGTGAGATAGATCTTGGATTTCAATCTATGCTTGATCTTTGTGCAATCACCAAGTCTTAGGAGATCATAATCACACTTTTGTGCACCCCCACACGTGTGAAATTTAACAATTTTGGCCACGGATGCAAAGGTTTATTCATACCAAACCTTTGATTTGTGCATAGCCTTTTGCACATAGCTAATTGCCAAGTATGATTTTCAATCAATGCATTGCATTCTAAAATCATGACTTCATACCAATATTTTGAATGCTTCTTGAACACTGACAATTTTTCAAAGGTTATAAACTTTACAATGAGGCATCATGGACTCATGGAAATTGTCCTTTCATTATGTGTGATGAATGGTTGTTGCATGTACAAAGTGCTCTTGCCTTATATTTTGAGCTAGTATGTTTGTATCTCAATCTATGTGCAATCACATATGAAAATTTGTCAAAATCTAGTTTGATCTTTTGCAATCATATGTGAAAAATTGTCAAAATCTAGTTTGATCTTTTGCAATATCATGTACATAGTGAAATATCACATGTGTGGAGCATGTTCCCACGTGTAGAGGGTAGCCTTAATCTTTTTAGATTATTTATGAAGAGTTTGATTAGTCAATAGGCCTTAATCTTGATTTTGGGGGGTACTTTGACTTTTTTACCCCCCCCCCCCCCCCCCCCCAATGCACACACGTTAGTAGGTGATTAGGCCATTTTTGGTGAGTGATGTAGCTCGAGGTAGCTTAGGCTTCTTACACATGGCATGATAGTAGAGGGCTAGTGACACTTTCCTATTTGTTGTCATGAAGTCATGTGACTAATCAAAAGTGAAAGATCTATGAAATTGGTCCAATTATAATCGAGGGTCCTTATGTCACTAGAGCAATCAAAGTTAGAGGAGCTATGTTAGAGATCCAATCATTTTAAAGCCAAGCTGGCTAAACCTGACGTGCTGACCGCCTGGAAAGCTAAGGATGAAAAATCTCTTGCCATTGTATCTCTGAACTTTAAAGATTCACAAATACCTCAAGAGGCATGGGACATTCTTACTGGTCTATACGAAACGACAGATGTATCGACTTGTCTTCATGAGAAAGAAGTTCCTATCACTCAAGATGAGTGAAGGGACCTCCATCACTGATCATCTAAACGAATTCAAAAAACTACTCAATCAGTTAGCTGTAGTAGGCTTGCCAGTATTAGACGAAGATGCTAACATGTCTTCTATTTAGTCTTCCTCCCTCTTACAACAATCTAGTATTGCTACTTCGTAATGCTCCTGACTTGTCTCTGCAAAAGTTGACAACAAGCTTATTGCAGGAAGACGTAAGAAGGAAAAGCTTATCCACGTCGAATTCGAAGACAGTCGCTCTCTATTCGAATAGCAACAGCTTTCAAAGAAGAAATCTTCAAAGGACAAGAAGACAAAAGCTGAGAAAACTGATTCAGACCAGCAATCACAACAGCACAATTGACAACATCAAAAGTCTAAGACCAGACTCTTCTGCAAATACTACAAGAGAACCAACCACGACATCAAGGATTGTCAAGTTCTCAAGCATGACAAAGCAAAGAAGAAATGCAGTAGGATGGAGGATCTGATTCTACCAGAACCTCTCTTGAAGACCCAACACTGCTAATGATGTAAGATGAATCCATTAGAGGAGCCATGGATTGGTACCCTCGATTCTGGTGCTTTCAGCACATGACTTCATGTAAGTCCTTATTCGAAGACCTCACACCTGCACATTCAAAGTGTGTCTATTTCGGTGACTCAAGTACACTACATATTGAAGGTAAAGGTCTATTTGCCTTTATCTTCCAAATGGTAGATTGACCTTGCTCAAAGATGTACTTTACGTACCCAAACTGACCCAAAATTTATTGTTAGTCAGCAAGCTCACTGATCAGGGCTGCAAAGCCTTGTTCAATTGGAAGCAATGTACCATTTTGGATAAGAACTATAAAGAAGCCCTCTCTACAAACGAGAAGGTAATTTGTACATTTTGAGTCATGAATATGCACTTTTCACAAATGTGAGTACTTCAAATGCCCAATTATGGCATCAAAGATTAGGACATCTAAACATGAGATCATCTTGTATATGCATCATAATAGTATGGTCAAGGATTTAAACCTTAATGTTGCCTCTACCGACATTCGACATGTCTGTGAGATGTGCCTACTAGGCAAGCAACCTAGATCAAGATTCCCAAAGGGACAAGCCACTAGAGCTAAGTCCATTCTAAAATTGATACATAGTTATCTATGTGGCCCCTATGAGTACTCCCTCTCTGGGTTCTGCACTATATTTTATTACTTCTATCGATGATTATTCAAAATTTACCAGCATTATGTTCACTAAGAACAAGTATGAGCATTCAACTATTTCAAAGACTTCAAACAGTTCGTGAGACACAGACTGGTCAACGACTCAAGACCCTTCATACAAACAATGGTGGAGAGTTCCTGTCAAACGAAATGTTCAACTATCTGGCATCATTTGGCATTTATCATCAGTTCACCACCAGCTACACACCATAGCAGAATGGAATAGCCGGAAAAAAATCGAACATTGCTAAATGTAGCACGATCAATGATATCAAATGTTTAGCTCACCAAGAACTTTTGGGCTGAAGTTGTTTTAATAGCTTGCTATCTTTAGAACTATTCGAATACCAAAGCAGTTGACTCAAAGATTCCCTTCGAAGCTTTCTATGGCTACAAATTGAGTTCTAAGACACCTTCGAGTATTTGGTTGTCTTTGTTATGTACACCATTCCCTCTGATCTGAGAAAGAAGCTTGATCCTGTCAGCTGCATGAGTATCTTCATTGGATGCTCGACATCACACAAGGCATATTGAATTTTTGATGTTGAGTCAACCCGAATCTCAGTTAGTCGAGATGTCGTCTTTCTCAAAGACAAATTCTTCGACTTCAAGCAGAATCAATCAATGCAAGAGTTCGTTCCAACGACTCCCATCACCATCGACATGCCTCGACTTGCGACTGTTCCGACGAACGTCAAAGATACCCCTGTCACACAACAAGGAGAATCAACAACCGACTATTGTTCGAAGATCTGCTCGACATCAACAAGAACCTGATCATTTTCATCCCTCAGGAATTCATCAGCAATGATGAACATGCTTCAGTAACAAAAGCATTGTCAAGTTCGAATGCAGACAACTGGTGTTCTAGCATGCATGCTGAGTACAATTCATTGATGAAGAACAAGACATGGCATCTTGTTGAAGCTCCTAAAGATGCAAAGATCATCAACACCAAGTGGATCTTCAAGTTGAAGCTCAATCCAGATGGTTCGACAACCAGATGGACTGCTCGACTAGTCGTCAAATGGTACAAACAAACCTATGGGATTGACAACACTGAGACATACAGTCCAGTTGTAAGACTTCATCATCGATTTTTATTCACCTTTGTAGTTGTCGATTTGAAAGTACACTAGATGGATGTTCAGACAACCTTTCTGAATGGATATATACAAAAAGACATCTACATCTATCAACCTGAAGGCTACATCCTTCAAGGCCAAGAACACAAAGTATGTAAGCTATAGAAAGCACTCTACAGGCTAAAGCAAGCTCCAAGGGCCTGGTTTGATAGAATCAATCGATTGTTGTTGCAGCATGACTTCGTCCAGAACTCTGCTGACTCTAATGTTTATCTCAAACATAGAGGCTCAAGCTATGTCATAATAGCTCTATATGTTGATGACTCGCTGATCATCGACAATTCAAATCATTGTCGAAGGAATTCGAAATGACCGATTCATACCCTGTGCACTACCTTCGGGAATCGAGATAACAAGAGACAGAGTGAAGAGAAGTATCACGTTAAGTCAAGAAAGGTATCTAACCAGTGTACTCTATAGGTATGGCATGGAAAACTGCAAGTCAATAGACTCCCTTGTGGACCCAAGATTCAAACTGTCAAAGGATATGTGCCCAAAAACTGATGCAGAGAAGAAAGAGATGTGCAAATACCCCTACAGTTCAATAGTTGGGTTGATCATGTATGCCCAGGTATGCACTAGAGGATGATTGACATTACTTACTTATTCTGACTCCGATTGGGCTCGTAATGTGGACGCAAGAAAATCTACATCTGGCTATCTTTGCTTTGTAGCAGGAGACCCGTTTCGTGGAATAGTCGAAAGTAGAAATGCATTTCCTTGTCCTCCATAGAATCAGAATATGTCACAACTACTCTACAGTGAAGGAAATTATTTGACTCAAAAGATTGCTTCAGGATCTTATGATCTCTCAAATCAGTCCAACCATACTCTCTATTGCGACAATCAGAGCTGCATTGCTCTATCTCTAAACCCACGAACTCACTCTAGAACTAAATACATTGAAGTTCAATTTCATTTTCTTAGAGAGAAAGTTCATAATAAGGATGTCGAATTAAGTTATTGTCCTACTGACAGTATGTTGGCTGATATCTTGACTAAGCCTCTGTCAAGAGACATGTTGCATTATGTAGCTTGCTCAAATTTTCATTCAGGATCCTAGGAGTTAATGTTAAGGGGGGGTGGGGGGGGGGGGTTGTTGGAATTAAGCATCACTCCAACTCACCAGAATTCGAGTCAACTGAATTTGAGTCATCAGAACATGAATCATTTGGGTTTATCCTAGCACAGAACACTATGAAAATATGAACTCTCTCTCTCTCTCTCTCTCTCTCTCTCTATCTCTCTCTCTCTCTCTTCTCTCTCTCTCTCTCTCCTCTCTCTCTCTCTCTCTCTCTCTCTCTCTCTCTCTCTCTCTCTCTCTCTCTAGAACAACACTGCAGCCTTACTCTCTGGAGTCGAACGTCTATGCAATCATCAACTAGAGCAGAAGTAGGATCGACAATGAACTATTCAAGTTCAAGGTCTTAGAGTTCTTCATCTTCTTCTTCGACCTCGTTCGAATTCAAGATCTTCAAGTTTGAGGTCCACGTCATCCACACTGCCCTGTACGACGCAGACCACATCACACTTCACTTCAACACCTTTTTGTAACTACGCTGTTTCACGCTTGTTGCCCACACAGTCTCGTAACTGTTTCATGTATATATACATAACGACAACGCACGTAACATGTATGCATGCAAGTGATGATACACATGCAAGTGGAGAAGAGTGAATCAAAGTTCCTGTGCAAACTCCATTGTGTCTTAACTATCTGATTCCATAGAATCAGAGATATCTGAGAGAGTGAAAGCTATTCAAGAATAGAGACAATTATTTAATCTGTAGCTAACTAAGTAAGATCACTACACATAGTGTGCCACTACTGTGAACCATTCTTGGGCATAGGATCATGATCTGATCATTGTATTCACAATAAGCTTATAGATTCTCTAGTTTCTTATGTGTATTCCACTACAAATGTTTTCTGACAATTTTTCTTTCTCAATTGATGCTCACTCAATTTAGAATGTCTAATCTTGAAAGAAGCATGGCCATCTCAGACGCCTAATTGTTTCGCTCCCTTCATGGTTGTCCGTGACACTTACCAAGACATTCCTCCATTTGATCTAAGTCAATGTTGATGTTGTTATTTGGTAAAGTTCATGTTAAAGTTCTCTATGTTGGAGCTCTGTTTTCTATTTCGCACCTAATATTTTCAAAAGCCCTCCAACAAGAGACTCACACATGTGGAGAAAGGCAAGCAAGTGGAGGATGGCACCTCATATCATGCATTTTTCATCTCTCATGATGAGCCAAGCAATGTCCAAGATGCACTCCAATCAAAGAGTGGTATGAAGCTATGTCAAAGGAGTATGAAGCCTTGATTTCTAATCATACTTGGGAGCTCGCGGATTCACCCATCAATATTGGATGCAAATGGGTGTTTTAGAGTGAAGTACAACAATGATGGATCTATCAACAAGTTCAAGGCAAGACTATGTGCCAAAGGATAGGCTCAAATCCATGGCCTTGATTATGAAGACACCTTTGCACCCTGGCCAAGATGGTCATTATAAGGATTATTATCTCTATGGCATGCTATTTCAAATGGAGGATGCTTGATGTTTCTAATGCCTTCCTCAATGGCTACCTTGAGGAAGAGATCTGTATGGAGCAACCCGAGGGCTTTATCAAGATGGTGATGAATCCAAATTATGCTTATTTTTCAAAAGCCTTTATGGGCGCAATCAAGCCCCAAGGTCTTGGTATGCAAGGCTAAATTCATATCTCTTATTACTTGGATTCAATCTAAGAGCCTATGATCCATCTTTGTACATAAAGTTTGTAAATAACAATCTTGTTATTCTCATCATATATATAGATGATATCATATTGTGTGGAAATTGCATGAAACTTGTTGGTGAGACCAAAAGTGCTCTTGGTAGTGAATTCAAAATGCAAGATCTAGGTGAGCTTCACTACATCTTAGGCCTAGAAGTAGATCTTTTTCAAATCAGCATTTATAAGTCAATCTAGATATGCTCTCTTGCTTAAGAAAATTTTATATGAGAGTTTAAGAGCATTGATACTCCCATGGAGCATGTTGTAAAAGTTCCTATCAAAGGGGATGAAAGATCCTTTGAGGACATCACCCTTTATAGGAGTCTTATTGGCTCCCTTTTGGTTAGCCATCAGTAGGCCCGATTTGACCTTTAGTGTTCATAAACTGAGCCAATTCATACAAGATCCAAAGATTTGTCATTGTAAATCAGCCAAAAGGATCTTGAGATATGTATCTTCCACACTTTTACAAAAGGGAGATCTATCAATGGTTGCCCACTCGGACTCGGATTTGCAAGTGACAAGGTGGATATAAAGTCCACTAGTGCATTCACTATTTTTATTGGAGGCAATCTTGTGTCTTGGTTATCCAAGAAACAAGACACCATATCTTTGTCATCATGTGAGGCCGAGTATAAGGCCCCTTACAACTACTACAAAAGAGGTTTTGTGGATCAAAAGATAGCTCATGGAGCTCAAGCGCATCAAGGATGGAGATCTACCTGTCATCAAGTGTGACAACATCTCGGCCCAAGCTCTTG